>SDVV010040331.1:0-10543 GCA_016164225.1 Gammarus roeselii | reverse complement strand
TGTATTGCTACTTTAGGGACAGTTTGGTTTGTTGTATTGCTACTTTAGGGACAGTTTTGTTTGTTGTATTGCTACTTTAGGGACAGTTTTGTTTGTTGTATTGCTACTTTAGGGACAGTTTTGTTTGTTGTATTGCTACTTTAGGGACAGTTTTGTTCGTTGTATTGCTACTTTAGGGACAGTTTTTGAAAGGAAAATAACCCAATCATTACAGTTTTGATTGAGAGCCGCTTGGAGCCAGAACTGAGCCAAGCTTAGAGTCGCCGATGATGTCGATTCAGCCGAGCCAGTCAGTCCCATAGAAAACGAATAAATTGTCGTAGTATGCATCCGGATGGTTTATAATTTAACATGAATTACTTATGAGAAAGCAAGCAAATTTCACTCGGAAAGTTGTTTAGGCCATTCAGGGTATAAAAATATAAAAATGAACGCCATCCCGCATCACAAAAGTGAACAAATATGTGCTGTATCCACGATACAACAGTGAGCACCATGTGCCAGTCACTGGAGCCTGCATGCATCGAGTAAACAGAGACGGAGTGCCACGATTAAGCCTAGAGCACGGTCAGTAAACACCGTGTGCCAGTCACTGGAGCCTGCATGTATCGATTAAACAGAGACGGAGTGCCACGATTAAGCCTAGAGCACGGTCAGTAAACACCGTGTGCCAGTCACTGGAGCCTGCATGCATCGAGTAAACAAAGACGGAGTGCCACGATCAAGCCTAGAGCACGGTCAGTAAACACCGTGTGCCAGTCACTGGAGCCTGCATGCATCGAGTAAACAGAGACGGAGTGCCACGATTAAGCCTAGAGCACGGTGCTTCTTCAACGCATTAAGTACCACCTCAATTTCTTAACCTCATCGCTGGTCGAGCCTGCTATTTCGCGACTCCAATAACAGGTGGTCAAAGCAATTATCCGATAGGTATCATCATTGGTTCAGCCTACCGCTCCGTTTAGGGTGTTCACCGCCGACCAGGCGTATCATCTCGTAGCATCCATGAGCCGCGCTTATCGTCACAGGATTTGGCGGACGCATTCCACTATAAACAAAACCCATCCTGACTTGCTACAAACATCCCTGGGATTTTTTACTCTATACAACCAGTCCGGGGTAAATATATATTGATAGAGGCTAAAGTTGAACGGTCGCAGCAATCAATACTATTATTAAATACGATTAAATTCTTAAATCAAACACATGAACCCGTTATTCATCAACTGTGGTAATCCGATTGGCAAAACGAAAGGTCAAAATGAATTCATCACAGCTAATCTCTAGTTGACGTCGCCACACTCAGCTGAGTCCCCCGGGAGGCCTTTGCTTTGATTGGCCAATCTGGATGCAAAATATCCCCATTTGAATTATTTCAATCATCAGAACAGCTCAACCAGCCAACTTGCTCACCGTGGGTCGAGCCTATCGATGATGTTGTCAATGGTGTGAGAGTACCGAGGTTTGCCGCGCTGCTCGGGTCGAGAGTCGCACCAGAAACACTTCTTGCGGTTCTGAAGATGGGACACGATGCAGAACTTCTCCTGAAGAGAATAAAAATCGAGTCAGAGTTTGCGCTGTTGCCGGGATTTTTGTTCAGAAAATCAGGACAAACCGAAAATATCAACCAGGAGCGAAAAATGAAAATACCAGTCCTGATTAATATTGATGTTAAAACAAACCGTTGCGTACGTTAGCAGAGTGTATTCTTGGATTAATAAGTAGACAAAAGAGTATCTATAGTCGTGTTCTCTTTGAGTATACAGTGGTTTTAGAATGAATGAAAAAACATTGCTGCACGTACGTGGCCTAATTTTACTAGCAATGTGCAACTGAAGTTTTACAGCTCTTTACAACTGGCTTTTCTAACAGAGAGCCACCTGCAGTTTAATATCACCTGGTTGTGGAGGCCGCTGGTGGTGATAGACCCACCGTGTTGTGAACGCGACAGGTGTTGGTGGGTTCACCTAGTTAAGGAGGCCGCAAATGGTTGAAGCTCACCTTGTTGTGGAGATCGCAGGTGGTGGAGGGCTCACATAGTTGTAGAGACCACATGCGGGAGAGGGCTCACCTTGTTCTGGAGGCCGCAAGTGGAGGTGGAGGAAAGCCTGTCATGGCGGCCTATAAGCAGGTTGCCTGTGGCTGGGTAGCACGAACGTCGTTCACACGAGTGTGACACGCGACTGTGCACACCTGAGGAGCATGACACATTTAGTTTAATAATGAAAGATGAAAACATCTATTAACAGATCATAATGAAACATTGCATCAAAAACTTATATCCATTCACCACACGGTTAAATTACATATCTAACAACAAACAGTTCTTTTCTATCGTTGAAAAGATATATTGGCGGGGGCTAAGAGTAGCTACCAGTCAACAAAGAGAGAAAGCCTCCAATACACGGATTAATAAACGCACATCAGTAAAGTATATTGTTTATGAGACACCGTAGCATTCCTTCTCCCCTATAAGCGATGGATAAGGTTCGTCATTCATTGGCAGATCGTCGGTACATAAATGAACACTTCAACAGCAAATTGGTCGAAGTATCACAAAAATTACTTACATTTTGACAACCACTTGTTCTCCGTAACATCACGCTGATATTGCTTTAATTTTGATAATGATTTGGATAAATGCTGCTACAAATTAGGAGGTGTCGAAGCATTGGTGAATGAAGACCAGAAATGTGATTGGAATTCGAGCCCAAACGAGTTATCAAATTGGAGAGATACTTTCTCTTTTTTTCATTAACTGAACCAGCCAGCATACCTATCATACTTTTATATGGTCTATAATTAGGCAGGTGTGCAGATGCTTTATGGCAGGGAAATCACGGCAGGGGTCACTAAGCAGAGTAGTTGTCATATTAGAAAACACAGTCAATTGTATTTGGCGCTCAGAAATGTTATCACTTATTTCAGTAAAATTCCACGAATGGCTTGTTTATTTGACAAGCAGTATCTATCGAAGACATGCATTACAATACTAACATAATTAACATCAAGCGTTAGGAGTTAGTTAACTACATACAGGATAAGCAAGAAGCATTATAGAAAATATTAAAAGGGCGAAAATTGGTAATACAATACATAACAACACTTGCATTATACACAATGAAGCTGGGATACCAAGAAATAAATCGGATAATTAGGCATGCCTTACAGCACTGAAATGCATCAACCAAAGGCCTTAAGAATGATCTGCCGCAGTCAGCATCTGCTTCAAAAACCCGCTGATGTAAACATAGCCAAAAAGCATGAATTTTTGTATTCTTTCCATTGCGCGTACGCTGAATAGATCGTAACCATCAGCATGTATTGGTTGATCTCGAACCTGAAGAATCGATGAGTCCAACGTAACTCTTCTCTTGTTTCTGGAGGTGTCTGGTAATTCTTGAACGAATGGGTATCTGTGCCCCACTCTACGGCGTCTCTGACTACATGAACGCTGCACCAATTTGCCCGTGCAGTTAAAGGTAAAAGGAAGGACATGGGCACGGCTAATGCTCTAATGGTTACCTATGGACATGTTGAGTAGGCCACCGCCAGCATACATTTTTGCCTGTGTTGGTCGATTAAAATAAACGGAATCATTTGAACTGGGTAACGGTAATCTGCGATACGAGTCATGAGGCTGTCAAGAGAGCGCGACTAAGGCCCACGCAGAAATAGAGGTCATTTTCTGCGGCCGAGAGCTGATCGGTGATATTAAATGTCAAATGGTGTTAGGTATTTTAACTGTCCTTGTGATTCATTCCAGTTGGTGTCTAAGCTTAGTAAATCAAGATAAATTTTTCTAGGTATTTTAGGATTGATAAAATCGATAGGTGGAAACGTAGGGATAAGGTTACCCCAGAAGCTCTAAATAGCTTAAATAGGGCCTTCAATTTTGTACCCTGAAATATCATAACTGTAAAATAAAATGACATGTAAAATGTAAGATCTTGTTGTAATAAACTGTTTAAACATTTAAATGTTGCCTGGCGAATCCTTAATGCGGCAACCGTTGCCCACACCACAGTGCTGGACCAGGGGCCAGGCGCCGCAACTGAAGCCAAGGTCCCAGGGACCGAGTGGGAGGAGGTCTAATTAAACCTACGAATCAGAGGGGCAGACAGGATTCTTTCAATCGAAAGAGGAATGTTATCAAATAACCTGAGTAATCCACACCCTGCGAAGACTCGAACACGTCGCTCAATTAATTTGTATGTGGATGAAAGTGGATAGCTATGAGGAAATGAATGTACGCACATGGTTACAATTATTGTAGGTCAGGTTCTCGATGACTGCTGTTTGTATAACAATTATTGAGGTATGTTACAAACATTTCCTAAGTCATTGAATTTGGTCTTACTTGATCTATGTACAACAATTGTTCAATTCAGCATTTCACAGTCGTTAAGTGAGTTACAATGTAAAACATACTACAATGAGATGCATGACATGTATTCTTGTGTTAACATGCTAAACCATAAGTTGCTAAAGGGAGTATTGTTCAATTTTTTGGTCTCTATTAAACATGAATGAACCAAGAGGGAGGTACAGTGAGTGATTTGATCGGACACGTTGCCACTATAACAACAAATTTGTTGTGCTTAATTGAGGAATAAATGTTCAGAAGAGGTGAGCATGAGGGGACCGGATAATGTTCCCACCCTTCTCACTTTTATGTGAGGGTCTGAAATTCATTAGAATAATTCCGTGCAGAACGCCTCCAGGAACGAACGGCTCAGAAGCAGAGTAACATAACTGCATTCATGTTCTCGTAATAATAACATTGAACGGTTGTTGTTGTTGTTATGCAATTTTGCTCCACAACCCTTCAAATGATACGCCGATTAATCTACTCAGAACATGGGTTTTGATCTCGGAAACCAATCCGGTACAAAAATAGTGGCAAGTCATGAATGTAGACTACAGCTTCATGACCAGTAAAGTCATGTATGAAGACTACAGCGTCATGACCAGTACAGTCATGTATGAAGACTACAGCGTCATGACCAGTACAGTCATGTATGAAGATTACAGCTTCATGACCAGTACAGTTATGTATGAAGACTACAGCGTCATGACCAGTAGTCATGTATGAAGACTACAGCGTCATGACCAGAACAGTCATGTATGAAGACTACAGCGTCATGACCAGAAGTCATGTATGAAGACTACAGCGTCATTACCAGTACAGTCATGTATGAAGACTACAGCGTCATGACCAGTACAGTCATGTATGAAGATTACAGCGTCATGACCAGTACAGTCATGAATGAAGACTACAGCGTCATGACCAGTACAGTCATGTATGAAGACTACAGCGTCATGACCAGTACAGTCATGTATGAAGACTACAGCGTCATGACTAGTACAGCCATGTATGAAGACTACAGCGTCATGACCAGAACAGTCCGTACACCGAACTGAGGGTTTTCAGTAGTCTGGGTCAGTGGCGCACCTTCGGTACTTCCCAACCAAATGTATGCGAGATTGGTCATATTTGCACTATCAAGAGATATTGAATGATAGATAGATTTGCAAATAAGAATTAATGACACAGTGCCACACTCGGTGCGCCACTGGGCTGTGTCACCATTGCAAAGAAGAGATAATGACACCGTGCCACACTCGGTGCGCCACGGGGATGTGTCACCTTTGCAAAGAGGAGATAATGACACCGTGTCACACTCGGTGCGCCACTGGGCTGTCACTATTGCAAAGAAGAGATAATAAGACAGTGCCACACACGGTGCGCCACTGGACTGTGTCACCATTACAAAGAAGAGATGATAAGACAGTGCCACACTCGGTGCGCCACTGGGCTGTGTCATCATTGCAAAGATGGGATAATAAGACAATGCCACAATCGGTGCGCCACAGGGCTGTTTCACCATTGCAAAGAAGAGATAATGACACAGTGGCACACTCGGTGCGCCACTGGGCTGTGTCACCATTGCAAAGAAGAGATAATAAGACAGTGCCACACTCGGTGCGCCACTGGGCTGTGCCACCATTGCAGAGAAGAGATAATGACACAGTGCCACACTCGGAGCGCCACTACGCCGTGTCACCGTTGCGAAGAAGAGATAATGACACAGTGCCACACTCGGTGCGCCACGGGGCGGTGTTGTCATTGCAAAGAAGAGATGATGACACTTTGCCACACTCGGTGCGCCACTGAGCTGGGTCACCATTGCAGAGAAGAGATAATGACACAGTGCCACACTCGGTGCGCCACTGGGCTGTGTCACCATTGCAAAAAACAGATGATAAGACAGTGCCACACACGGTGCGCCACTGAGCTGTGTCACCATTGCAAAGAAGAGATAATGAGACAGTGCCACTCTCGGTGCGCCACAGGGCTGTGTCACCATTGCAAAGAAGAGATAATGACACAGTGCTACACTCGGTGCGCCACTGAGCTGGGTCACCATTGCAGAGAAGAGATAATGACACAGTGCCACATTCGGTGCGCCACTGAGCTGTGTCACCAGTGCGAAGAATTATTAACAGTAGCTCACTCGGTGCGCCGCTGGGCTGTGTCTTTCAAATCTGATTCATAAAGAGCCGAAAGATGAGTGCTGTCATCTTCCTCATCCAGGGAGACGGCATCCCTCACCAGCTAGATGAGAGGGCCAGTGTCTGTCTGCACACACAATTTGCAGCCAAGCATTACTTAGCTGAAGCGACAGAGTGACAGCCTACGTCTGAGTCGTACCCCAGGCCGTCTGGCGATGAAGGCTGACGTGAGTCAGGCGCACCAACGGACGGTGGGAACGTAAACAATGGATCCTGTTTGGTGAGCCTCGTATCCTGGTCGCCCATTAGCGTTGTGAACAAGGGCATACAAATTATACAAGTTAGGTGAGGAAGAATAGAAGAAAGTATATGGCAAAAAATAAAGTGAAGATTGGAACGTCACTGATATGAAAAACAATGATTTGTCGATAACATTTTCTACTCAATAAGTGTGCAGACTAATAGCGTACGTATAACATAGCGATATTGCCATTAAAAAATCCTAATAACAATTCCTAGCACACGTAAGAAGGTATTGTTGGTTTCTTCCTTGTTTGGTTAACCATTACTGTGTTCTCTTTTACTAACAAAACAAGAAAAAATTGGCACGCAACTACACTTTTTCCTTGTTTGATTAACCATTATTGTGTTCTCTTTCACTAACAAAAGAAGAAAAAATTGGCACGCAACTACACTTTTACTTTTTTCGGATCACAACAAACTGAATATTTACAGGTAAACGAAGTCAACATAAAAACTGAAACAACAAATTCACTTCGTCATCTAGGAATTTGAAGGGCTATTTTTACTTGAGAAATGATTGCACTAGACAACGGAGTTCTATTGACTGCAATGTGTTGTAATCTGTACCTCTCTCGGAGTTTCTGAAACGTTGATTACTTCTCTTATTCTTCCCGTAACTCTTAAAAGTGGTCTCGATTTCGCACCATCGAAGTTATGTTGCCACACCATATCCGCAGAATAGGATACACTTAATGAAAGAGCGGTAATTAAAAGCGTCAAACATCATCCGTCTTTTTTATGTTGAGCGAAATATTATAGACAGTCAGGAGAAAACCGTGCTCACACTTTTACATAAGAACAAGACCAGCGCAGACATTACTATGTAATCTCTCCACGCCGAGCTATTGAGTACGGAAAAAAAATGATAGGTAACGGGTTAATGAATATTGAGTCGATCTGTCGTGTCTCCAGATTCGTTGATAATTGTGCTCCGTTCTGTCCGCACTGACCAACTGAAAAGCTTGGAATATGATTATTTCAAACATTGAGAGCAGACTTGAATTTATTAGACTTGAATTTATTCTGTTCGGTCGGACGAGGCCTTGAGAGCCAAGGAAGCTATGATGGCTGTTAAAATGTATAGCAATGTTCTACAAATACAAAGGAACAAAATTGAACTAATAGATCGTGAAACATAAACACTAACTGCGCAGAACGATATAATGAAAGTTATAATATTTAGCGCTCCATTGAAACCTATTTACGCGGGATGGTTCAGTTCCTGCACGACGGTCTGCGTCAGCCATCATTGGGCGCTTTCAACTGTGGTTCTGCTTCATAAAATTGCCGCACGCGAACCTCATATGCTATGTCTATGATAGGTGTTTACAGAGGCGATGAACGTCTCGACCTTGGATGTGCATCGAGACGTTCTAATAATTTCACACTAGTATAAAATTAGAATCCCAGGGTTCAATTTAGTTTTGCTGTCAAGTTTGGTTCCTGTCAGCGGAATGCATACCCATTTTCGTTATCGTAAAATTGATTACGAAAGATTAGGAAGGTGTTGCGACAAAAGAATTTTTTGTCCCACGAGCATTCATTTCATCAACCAACTTCCCTTAGCATTATTATCCTTCCTCCTAGCGCACAGACTACGGCCACGTTCATATCAAATTTGTCCTTTCATCCTCTGTTCTTCCAACTTTATAAATGACGTGAGGCTGAAAGTACCTCAGAACGCTGTTGTTTAGATAACTAACATGTTATTGCATAGATCGTTGTAGTGGCCAGTTTCAGCTCCAACACACTATCATATAATCTATCGCGCACCAATCTGCCCGTAGCTTTAAAACCACCCATCTATCATCCAAGCTGCATAGTATGTTAGGGAACTAATCCATTTGGTATTGCGTGGCACGCCCGACCACTGCTAGACAGCGATTGGTACTCTGGGTGGCTCTGACACCATGGCCCGTTATCGCCCCATCATCGAGTTATTTTCGGCCCATTATGGCCCGGTTATCGACCCATTACGAGCGTGTTATCGGCGTCTGCACCACCTCACGTCCTCCCCTTCAAGACACCGGCACTGATCGGCCTCCCCAAAATAGACGGGCTGTTATGATGGTTCGCAGCACACGAGGGAAGCAGGTCGGTGCTGCTTGGTGAGGCGTGGAGACCGATTGCCCGCATGTCACCGCACTTACTAGGCCCAGATGGACGGCGTGATTGTGGTTATAAAATAAGTTGAAAGAATAATTCTTATAGCAATAGGCAAATTTTCTTGAACGGTTCTCATCAAACGATATTTAACTTCGGTATTTGGAATTCATAACTCACTTATAACCTCAGCAAGTGCTTACATAGAATAGAAAAATGCACGAGGTAGCAACTTCTTGATCGTTTGTATGCATTTCCATCACAGCACTTCATTGAAGTATACAAAAAGTGTACAAGTATAAAGTAATTCTCATCAGACATCCAATTTTTGAATTATAAATCAAGTCCCTGAAGACATTCTTACCATGCTTGATCATAATTAATTTTATTCAATGAGCTCATTGATTACAAATTCCAAAATCTTTGGATGAATAAAAACATAGTTGATGGTCAGAATACCAGTTCTAAATATGAATTCCTACATCTCAGCACTAATTGGTCATAGAAATAGGGTACTGTCATTTCAAACGCATACGAACGTCTACCTTACTTCAATTGATTGTTGATATGAAGCATACATTAGATATAGTCTGCCATACCAGGCACAGCTTGCCCACGACTCATAATGATTCTCCCCGTGCCATCGTTAATGATTACGTTCGTTTTGAGGCTTCGTGGTGATGTTGTCCGGGGTAAGAATGATGTAAGGCTGATAATTAGACTGTAAATGATGCAAAAAATGTGGCATCGTTTAAGATAACTCAGATTGATTGAGCCGATGTCAACTTTCATTAAAGGTCACGCGTGGATAGCAACACAAACAGTCCGAAATCAAATATTCTTAAAAAGTCAAACACACTCCATTGGCCATTGATTTCATACGTTTTTGAAAGTAGCATGATATCATCAGTTACAGCAGTTTATATATGATCTATAACATCTAATGGTAACACAAATAAGCAACTTATCTCGCTACAACAGAAAATATCATTTTCGTAAAGCAATGGGAAGAAGTCGCCCCGTCGAGTTTTATCGAAGAAATTGATTTCTGTGAATAGTGATCGTTTCTTGATGAGGTCGAAGTCATTCGTCTAGCTGATTGAATACCAAATTCACGTCGACAGTTGAACTTGTTGCATGTAGTGACTTGATGGTGTAAGTCATTGTAACCTCGGAGCTACGGCATATATAGTCAGAAGATGTTGTAAAAGAAACCGTCGCAGCAAACTAAATAACATCGGATATCGTAAACCTGTGCTGTACTTAATGTTAAAACGAATGCTCACATAAAATTAGCATGTATTACTTGATCAAATTATTGGTCCAGTCAATCAACCTCCCCAAATAAAGTTGACAGTTTTACATAAACTTCTTCGACTGTGTATTTATCCCTTCACCCTCCTTACCCTCGCTGGGCTATTCTACTCTGCCGCTCTATGGTCTCATTGGTCGACCGCGAGATGGCCGTTATAGTAAGTGGATTGACCATTTATGTATGCGTGTATACAACTTCGTGGCCTACTTTGATCTTCTTATTGTCTTTTTCCTCCTAATTTCTTTATATACCTATATATAAATACACACACACACACACAGACACACACACACACACACACACACA
>SDVV010040330.1:0-10543 GCA_016164225.1 Gammarus roeselii | reverse complement strand
TGACATGCGCAACAGTATTGGATGCACCCCCGCAACACTGGCACGGTTCGAAAGGGGCATTCCTAGTCTATGTTGGTATGACTAGAGAGCCATGTGGTGCCTGCAGCTCACCCTTGACAAGTAAATCCAGTCAACTTAAACTCTTGCGTTTGTTCACTTACAGTTTATAAACTGGCAGGCAGTCTTGATTGTCTAGATAAGTGATTTATTTTGCTCTCTGCTTCAATCTGCTTCAGGTTCGACCTGCACTCTAGATGTGCTTGTCCATCGCAAACAAATTCGCGTTTGTTCACATACGGTTTATTAACTGACTCTCCTAGGAGAGATTTACTGTAGATGATATATGAAGGTTCAAATCTGCAATGACGTGTGTTAGAATGGCAGTTTGTACAAGTCTACTTCACCCTGTGCTAAACAGCTACTGTTTATACTGACAAGAGGAAGCAGCGTTCTATTGACAAGAGGAGGCAAAGTGGAGTGAGGGAGACCTGAGGGGGAGCAGGACTGATATAAAGTTCTGCGTGTACACCCTGTGCTAAGCCCTTACTTCTGCTTCTATTTAACACTGTTTTTTTTGTGCTGAAACTTCTTTTATTGTGTTTAAACTTCTTTTGATGTGCTAAAACTTTTTATTGTTGAGTTTTATTGAAAATAAATGTAAATTGGAAAATAAGTTATATATTTGTATACACCCTGTGCTGAACAGCTACTGATGGTGTTGAAATTTGGGGGGTTGTTAACATACTGATTATTAACCGAATCAACTTATAAAGAGATCTGGAAAGAAAGGACTTGATAGGCTTCAGTATTTGCAAGAACTGGTTGAAGAATTCCACAGTATTCAAGATACCATGATGCCTAAGGCTGTAAGTGTTGGAGAGGAGGTGAGGGTGAGAGACAGAAAGGATCTCAAGATGTACGAGTGCATTGTGATTGACGTGAGCAAAGAGGAAGATCAGATTAAAATTCACTGCAAGGGATGGAAGAGCACTCACGACAAGTGGATCCTGATGGACAGCTCTTGCATCCAGTATGCGCGGTGGCAGCTCTAGTGGCCGCGGTGGCGTTCCCATTGAGGGGGCTGCTGTTTGCCGCGGGTGGACACGGGGGTGGTGCTGCTGGTGTTGGGTCCATCAATTATTGAGGGTCTCTGCAGTCGTCTGTCTCCCAGTTTTCATTGCTGAAGATTGGCCAGGCAAATGTCAATAGTCTTACAAACAAAATAGATTTTATTTCAGAAAATAGGCTGGAGGTGTTAGTGGTTGGTGAGACTTGGTTTGTGAGCTCGGTTTGCTCTTCTTCTGTTGAGGTTCATGGATTTTCTGTTGTGAGGAAAGATTTGCATACTGGAGCGAGAGAACACGATTTTTGTATAGATTTGAAAAAATCTCAAGTATGAGGAGGTTAGTCTGGACTTGCCTAATGTAGCAGCAGTCTTTCTGGTTCAACTTGATTTGTGGATTTTGGCTGTTTATAGTCCTCTATCATATGGTGATCAGGAAAATCTTGATCTGATAAGTTTGATTAGTGACTTCTGTGTTGGTCGTGAGGTGTTCGTGTTGGGGGATTTCATCCAGCCCTCGGTGAAGTGGTTGGATGGGTTGGTGCAGGAAAAGAATGTTAACTTGACGGATCAACTGTTTTTAGATTGCTTTGCATCTTGTGACTTGCATCAGTGGGTGAGGGAGCAGACTTTTTTTTTTTCCGGCCGGCAACATACTGGATTTATTTTTTCCAAGCAAGCCAGATCGTGTTGGGGATGTTGTTGTTTTGGCGCTTTTTCCGAGGTGTGCTCACTTGCCTGTTATTTGTGATTATTTGTTTGTGAATGTCTTGGAGCCTGATGGTGCAAAACCCCAAGCTCGGAAGTATTCTTGGCACTGGGGTATGTATGGCTCTATTTCTGAAGCATTATCAATAATTGATTGTCCTCTTGAATTCGTTTACCTGGGTGTTTGTGAGGCATATAGTGTGTTCCTCACTATACTGAGTAGTCTGATAGACTTACATGTGCCTCTTGCTGGAGACTCGCCTAGGGTATCATGGTCTGTGAGGCTCTCTACGGGTTGAAGGTGAGGAGAGCAAATGTGTGGGATGAGTACAAGATTCTAAGAAGGAGGTTTGGCAGAAATGATCATAATACTTTGGAGTCACAAGCTATTTTTCTTGATCTGGACTGTCAGTTTCAAAATCATGCTTTGTCCAGCCAATCTCAGTACGAGGAATACCTTATGCAACGGTATAGTGACTCCCAAAAGCTGTTCCATGCTTATATACGAAGGAAGAAGAAAAGTCGCATTGGGGTTGGGCCACTTGGTAATGCAGGTGGACAGCTGGTTTACAATCCACTGGAGATAGCTGAGCTCCTGTCATCTGCCTTCTCTGACGTATAAGAGAATGTTCCTCCAAATTCTGCTTCTTTCCAGTTATTTGATGGCGAATTGAGCAGGTTTGCAATAAGGTCTCAGAACGTCCACGACGTTCTGGCGGGGCTCAATGTTAGTTCAGCAATGAGCATGGGTGGACTCCACCCAAAGTTGCTGAAGGAGTGTGCTGTGCAATACAGCCTCTCTTTACAATCTTTAACCTTTTGATGGATAGCCTTAAATCTAAGTTTGGCACATTTGCTGATGATTATAAAATTTACTTGTCTTTCCAAAGTCATGATGTTGTTGGTGGTGTGTCTGCTTTTCAGGGAGACCTTGACAAAATATTACAAACTGAATCTTCATAGAATTTGTCATTGAACCCTAGCAAGTTTGTTGTTTTACGTTTCAGAAGATGTTTTGCTGGTTGGATTGGTCCCCGTGCAAAGGCTGTTTACACTCTTGGGAGTGCTTATTAGAAGTTTGTCCCAAGTTCATCGCAATTTGGGAGTTCATGTGGATGTTGGTCTCAAGTTTCATGACCATGTCAAAGAAGTAGTGAGACAAGCTGCTGGTATTTGCAGTGATTTGCTTAGGTCGACAGTGGATAGAAGCCCAAATTTTATGGTCACACTCTGTGGCACATGTCAGGCCCATTCTTGATTACTGCTCCTGAGTGTGGAATCTTGGTTATGTCCATGATGTGAAGTTGCTTGAGTCTGTTCAGAGGAGGTGGACCAAACAGGTGCATGGTCAGTCTGAGATGTTCTATTATGACAGGCTGATGGCTCTCAATTTGTTCTCAATCAAAGGCAGGTTACTGAGAGTTGAATTCATAAAAAATTGAAGAATTCTGTGTTGTGACACTGAGGGTTATGAATTGTCCATTCGGTTCCAAAGGTTGCTGGATGGTAGGACACGAGGACGTCAGCACAAACTCTTGATGACCCGCTGCTCTGTGGATGTGTCAAGGAGGTTTTTCGAAGTTTGATACATTAGGATATGGAATAAGCTGCCTGCTGCTGTTGTTGAGTCAGCTACCATTTCTGCTTTCAAGGCAGGATTGGCTGAGTTTATGGGGAATAGGTTTTTCGAGTGCTAGGGTCTTGCTTTCCCAGTCGTGTTGGCAAGTCTGTGGTGTGATTCGTCCTGTTGTTGGTTTCAGTTTTTTTTATATATGTATATGCATTTGCTTTCATGGTTTTCTGCAGGGTTGTAGTAGTTGTGCTTTGGGTTTCCATGGGAGTGGCTTTGGGTCTGTTCTTTTGAAGGCAATGGTGTACATCCCTTCCAGCATCTTCTCGTTGTTGATCTGCAGAGTCTTTGTAGGTGCAGGCACGCATGGCTGTGCTGGCCTCTCCTGGCTTGGTGCACCTGACGACTGGGTATGCTGAGCCCTTGGGCACTCTGCAAAGGTAAAAATTAAAGGTAAGAAACACCGTAAATATGAAGTTTTTTGGCTGCATACTTCTTGAGTTATTTTAAAGTATGCCAAAAAATGCTGGGAGTCATCTTGGTCAATGCTATATAGTTAATAGCCACCTTATAGCCCGTTGTCTGCATGTTCATCATCAGTATCTTTGGCATGTAATCCTACTTCTGAGCAGCATCAGCTGATCAGGAAGTCATAACAGGGAAAATCGCAAAAGGATGCAGGGTTAATCCTACACTATCATAGGTCCCAGGGTGGGTGTTGTCCAGGTATGTAATGTGGACTGTGTTCCAACACATCTCTGCACTTGTCAAACACTGAATTGAACCCAGAGGACACCCAATTGGGATGACTATTTTTGATTAAGGTGGAAAAGCCAGAAGGGGGCCAGCCTGATAACAGCATGCCTAAGGTGCTCAGAATTTATTTGGATGGAAAAAGCTAGTAGGGTGCCAGCCTGAGTGAGGCATGGCCGAGGTGCCAAGTTTTATTCTATAACCCTCATGCACGTGGGTTTGGGTTTGTTTTCCGGAAGCCAATGGTGCGCACCCCTTCTAGCATATTAATGCTCCTTTCCAATCTTGCAGACTCTTGCCGAGTAGCTGTTTTCAATGACCTTAGCTGACTCACTGACCAAGAGATTCTGTGCTGCTAGTGGGTCACCCTTCCTCGCACTCGTCCGTCCTGTGGGGCACCTTGCTGACTCTGGTATGAGAAGAGGACAGCTCTGGTGTTAGTAGTAGAGGTGAGACAAAATGAATGAATGGAGTGATTATAGAAGCTTGATTTGACATTAAAGTGTCATAGCCTGATTAGCATAGATTCGAGAATATTTTAATATCAAAAGGAGTGGATAACTGCTTCACTACTAGTATGACTGGTCATTGAGATGACACTGCATTCTATTTTGGTGATAAGATCATACTGGATTTATTTTACATGAATAAAATGATTACTGAACTAGTCTAAATGCAAGTCATTTGGTTAGCTACTTCTTCCAAAAATCGAGGGGTTTTATTGAGCAAACTAATGATCTGTTTTATATTCTCTTGTGCAGCTCAACCTCCTTTCCCTTACCCACTCATTTGTATGTCAGGGTGACTGATGCGTTGGCTAGTGCGCAGTTGGTTTGTGTATCTACCGTTGTTTTGGTCTTGATGCTGGCAGCACTTGGTGGCAATACATGCTTGTTTGTCTTGTGTGTGCTAAGCTCCCCCTTACCCTTACCCTTGCAGCCCCCTCCAGCAGGTCCACATCAAGTGGGGAGCAGCAGAGCCGGGGGAGGCCAGCACAGCCATGTGCGCCAGTATGCTGTTGAGAACAGCAATGTTAACACAGGTATAGGAATTGGAATTAGTGCACACTATTGGCTATCACATGAACCATCCGCATGCCTGACATGAAAAAAAAAATCCAGAACAGCACACTGTACAACAAAGAAGCAACACATCAGGACAGGCACAAACACACACCCACACTCCCTGAGTCTCCCTGAGGGAGACTTTTGTGTAGCATGAGTACACAAACAGTGAAAGTGAGGCTTTATGTAAGTGTGGTGCAATGGTAGCTTGTAGTTACCTGGTCAAGGAATAACATTCATAATTTTAAACTTGTGCTCAAATCTGAGGTGATTCAGTCAGCTCATTGAGACTTTGGTTTGCTCCTACTTCAGCTGATGCATTGCCATATGGGGAAGTGCAAATCATTAGATTAGGAGTAATATATAAATATTGGTGCCTTGTTGAGTTTGAGTAAACCCATTCTCTGGACGATTTTGGACTCGTCAGATACCAAGTCTATAGCTACCCGTACGGGACATAAGAGTACTTATTTAAGTTGCATTCATCAGTGGCCTTCCTATGGTGGAGCAGCCTGAACTCAACCCTCAATCTTTGATTACTATATGAAGGGATATAGGGGACTTCATTCACTACCCAAGCTTCCAACCGTGTGGCTGGTAGTGTTTGGCCCAATACCATTAAGGTACACCTAGTGGTGGTTATCCAGAAGCCTTGTATTGGCTGATAGGATGCTCTAGCTGTTCACCTGTTACTAGGGGTCCATTACTCCAGGTGGAAATTGCCCTCAACTGCCCAAACCCTAGTTTAGTTAATTGAAAATTACTAATATAAGGGTGCTCCAAGTTCCTGATTGAAGCAGGGAGAGTATAAATAGTTACAGGGTATAGTATGATATAAGTAAAACACAATATTGGGAATACGTCACAGCCAAAAGCTGGAAGTATTGGTTTGCCTAAGTTATAGGAGAGATAGCCTCAATCACAGGGTCAAAGGCCAACCCAAATCAGTTAGACTGTGTAGCTGAGGGATATTCTTCAACTGGGAACACACACCTAATTATTTGGAGTCCTATATAAACAGGAGACAAAGTTCCTGTTAAATAAATAGGTTAGTTAGAAAAACGCGTGACATCAGAAGCGGTGGCTGAGCCGTGACGTCAGAAGCAGTGGCTGAGCCGTAACGTCAGAAGCGGTGGCTGAGCCGTGACGTCAGAAGCTGTTACTGAGTCGTGACGTCAGAAGCGGTGGCTGAGCCGTGACGTCAGAAACGGTAGCTGAGCCGTGACGTCAGAGGCGGTGGCTGAGCCATGGCGATATAGACGATGCCACACCATATGGCACCTGTTACATTAGCTTGTTACTGCGGCGTGTTCACTGTGTTGAAGGCGAAACGTCCGCGATTGCATAAATGGTACGTGCGTGAATTCAGAGACCGCGCAATTACAACACTTGCGGCAACATATGATGCGTCTTAGTTGTTTGTCAATAGCATTGCCCTAGTGTTCAAGTGTAGCAATAGGAGAGTATTAACTAGTGATACAGAAAGGGGAAATATTAATTTACTTCTAGCTACGTCTTTGGGAAGGGTAGTTTAGGCCGGTGGGTTTGGTAGCAGCCGCAATAGAGTGAACACGACATGAACACTCGTAGCTGCAGCGGTCCTATGAGGTGAGCCTGGGGTGTCCTTTTTGCGCGCAAACTATTATTACCCATGCAACGCAAGTACTAGATTACAGACTTCAGTTATGTGGTGGTGGACACCCGTCACACCGTTGCTGTTCTGCAGAGTCTTTGTAGGCATTGGCGCACATGGCTGTGCTGGCCTCAAAGGTAAGACAGAATTCTGTCTTGTATAGCCTTAATGTGAAGGCAAAAATAGCATCCTTCATGGTGGTCAGATGACTTTTGCTCACTCAAAGTTTCCAGATATTGATTTTTCAATCAATGTGACTATTTTAATTATGAACAGTCAGATCTTAGATAGCCATTGCCTACTGTGGTTGACTGTCCAAGCAGAATTTGCTCTTGGAATTGGAACTGTTTTGGCTTCATCTAACTCTAGTAAGGATGAAACAGTTTTACTTCAATAGACTGATCACTGTGTGGACATTTGCTTCAACTGTACTGCTAATCACTACTATATGCTGCGTGTGTGTTAGTTAAATTACACTGTTCCATGCAAGGAGGTTGGTTTGCTGCATGTTTAGCTGGTCACTTATTAGCTGCAATATCTAGTACCTTAAGCAAGTGTTTCACATCAACATGAACGTTTTACTTACAGTTTTCTTCTTGCAATGCATTTATCATGTTGGTCTGCCTTACAATCAGCTGTTGGTGTATGTTAGATAGAATCATATACTGAATATTAGATGTATTCAACAAGATATGTATATTACGTATGTATGAGCGCATGATATTTTTAATGGTAAATTATGACTTGTTAAACACTCAATGACCTTATCTGAGTGCATCGTTCTCAATATCTACCATTTTTAAATTTTATTTGAAATCTGAAATCTAGGGCTCAAAAAAATCTGCGGAGGAAACCTCGCACGATTTCGCTCGCATTTAAGTTCAGTATCTCAAGTACAGCGTAAGTGAGAGGATGTATGCTGCTCAACAACTACCCAATTACACTCTTCCTCCCGCTCAACAATTTGCTACGCAGAGTTATTGCGGCTATACAAAACTCTGCAGCGTTAGCTGTTGGTCAGCATTGGACATTTCCAGTCTGGCTTGTCACCAAATATATTTGAGGCGTCCGCAAACTATGTTCAAAGTCTCAAAAGCCTTACAAAGTTTGAACGATGGGTCAGGCCTCCTCGAGATGTTAGCCAATGAACACGCAGGAGGGTGTGTGTTTATTGGCTGAAAATCTCAAGGAAGCATGACTCATTGTTCAAAGTCATAGAGCTTTCAGGACTTTAAACATAACGTGCAGACAGTATTATCTCACCTTTGCAGCCACACACAGCTCCAACAGCCCCAATAACAGGGTGCGCAGGCATGGGAGGCAGTATACCTCAGCGTGCCAGCAATCAAAAAGAACAGCACGGCACAAGCATTGCAGCAGGACGTTGGTCGGAATGCGCTGAATAGGTCTCAACAAAACAAAACAACAAAGACAGTCAACAACTGTCAGTAACACTAACAAAGTCACAAGATCACATCAAATTGGGTCTAGCAAAACTCATGCAAGACTGCCCCCAATTCCTCCCCCAGGGCCCTCTTCAAGTTGCAAAGTGAATCACACTGCACCACATCAGCGGGCAGCCAGTTCCAAATCTGCACACACCAAGAATAAAAGAATCAGCCTTTATAGTTTGTCTGACAGCAAGGAACACACAGCTTGAAAGAATCCGGAGCTCTCTCAAACAGAGCAGACAAACCTGAATCAACAGAACAATGGAAAACCTTCCAACACTTCACAAGATCTGAACGCAACCACCTCCCCTTCACAGAAAACAACTGCATTGCTTTGAGCTGCTTACCATAGTCCAACTCCACCCAGCCCATCAATCTCCCTGGTCTATCTTCTCTGCACAGACTCCAACAATCTCAGATCCACAAACACCCCACATTCCACACACATGAGCAGTAGTCCAAGATGGGTCTTATACCAGATTGCACAATTGGGCACGGGGTTGAGAACATTACGTGCGTTTTCATTGCTGAATATTAAGAATCAAACCAGCCGTGCGCCTCAGAAGCTAAGATTGGCACATCTAGACCTTTGCGTGCGCTTGCAGAGTATATTTGCTGTGTTACGTGCGCTACTTCAACTTGATACTGACAAATATATACACAGCGGAGAGCTGGAGGTGCAACCGCCGCATAACTGACAGCAGAATTACATGTGTGTAGAGTTTGAGATGACCGCACATAGACGCAAACGTCTTTCACTAACCAGGCGTCCTACAAAACAGAATGTAACATCTAGATGATACTCTTTCGTATGGTAGTTATAAATTATAATTAACAATCATTGGCAGTTCTTATTAAAAATTGCCATCACTAACAACATCATTTACATATCTCCCGACCACACGACCGACGACAGTAATGCATAATTTGCATTTCCACTCTGCTGTCTGTTCCGTGAATGGTGCAGCAAAGTTGTTTACCAAACGTGTGACGTCGTTGTTCGTTTTCATCTATTGTTAAAATGCAGTTACCTATGTTAAATTGATGTTCAAATCATACATGGAGTAATTTAATATTGCAGTTGAGCTATTGTTGCATCCATACTAAAGACTGATGCACTTTATCACGACTAATATTACACTATGTTTTGTGAATTGCTAAATTCTTGTTCTACCGCCAAAATATGCGATATTGGTCTTAGTTCGTTTCTCTAAACAACAGCTGACGATCGTCAATCCGGCCTGTCCCGTCAAAGAAATTAGCTACTAGTTCTTCAATGATAGTGATGTGCAGTGGTTTGGAATTTTTGTGTGTCAGCTTGAATTGATATGCTTTAGAGGGAAATGCGTGCATAAAATTGTTGCAGAATCAACTGTTTGAAGATTTGTTCACGTGCGATGTACTGTTTTGGCGTGCGATATTCTGGAAAGGTGTCTTCACGTGCGCTTCATCTCAAGATTTCACGTGCGCATCAAATATTTCTTATAAATGTTCGCGTGCGCTGCCCGCCGAATTGTGCAAACTGGGTCTTATATGAGTAATAAACAAAGAGACCATGAAAACCAAACTCCAGAGTAGAAGCCTTTCTTACAACACTCCCCACATGGAGATGGAACCACAGCCTTGAGTCAACAAGCACTCCCAAATCCCTGAAGGAATCAACAAGCTCAAGTACCAAACCATCCAAATTATAAGCAGTTCTATCATCAATCTGCTCCAATCCAAGACGGCACACTTGTCAATAATCAACAAGAGATTCCATGACAACAACACAGACCACCAAATTCAGATCCCTCTGCAAGGAAGACACACCCAGGCAAACTGCTTGTACATCGCCAGGAAACTCAAATAAAGTTTGAAGTCGTCAGCAAAGGCCTTCCACTTACAAGCCACACCTGCTGCAACATGATTGACATATAGCAGAAACAAGAGCGGACCCAACACAGAGCCCTGGGGCACACCACTTGTCTCCTCCCAGAAGTTACTGACAACTCCCCCCCCACCGACACATTTGCCTGCCTATCAGAAAGTTACGAATCCAATCCAACAGTCCACCTGTGGTGGAGTCGGAGTCAGATTCCCTGGCTGCATTCAAGAGGTCGCTTGCGGAGTTTTTGGGTGATACTCTGTTTGAGTTTGTTTAGTTTGGGGTTCTTCTGCGGCGTGTTGGCGTCCTGGCTTTGGATTTGTCTGCTTTTTGCTGTGGCGCTGGAGTGGTGGGTTGTGGTGCGTGTTTGTGTGTGGGTGTGTGTTTGTGCCTGTCCTGATGTGTTGCTTCTTTGTTGTACAGTGTGCTGTTCT
>SDVV010040329.1:0-10543 GCA_016164225.1 Gammarus roeselii | reverse complement strand
TATATAACTGAAAAATTGTTTCGGATTAGTTTTGGCGTTGGTCGCAATTTCATTTTCGTAATCTTTTTTCTTACGTTTTTGGACCGTTTTAAAAATCCTTCTGCGGATTTTGTACTCATTTTTTGCAGCATCGTCGAGTGGGTGTTTCAGTTTATTCGAGTGCTTTGCTTTCTTTTGCGATTGAAGACGCTGCAACTCGCCTTTCCAGTACTTAGGCTGATGGACTGCTGTTCGCCTGTTTTTGCGAGGGACATGGTCATTTTCAATATTATGAAGTGCACTCAAAAAATTGTTTAGCGATTGATTGACATCTTGTCCAAGGGTTATATCTGCGGAAGCCATTGCCTCTCTTAAGCTATCAAAGTTAGCTAATCTAAAGTTAGGGACTTTTTTGCAGTTAGTTGACGTTATCAACTTGAGCTCAATCATAAAACGAATACAGTTGTGGTCGCTATTTCCGAGGGGTTCGCCCACTTCGACGTTCGTGACATGAGAGTCGCTTGCACTGAATATAAGATCAAGAATATTGCTACCTGGGTAACACTGGGTAACATGTGTTACCTGGGAGAGATGGAATGGTTAAAAATGCTGTCTGACTGGGCAACATGTGTTACCTGGGAGAGAGGGAATGGTTAAAAATGCTGTCTGACTGGGCGACATGTGTTACCTGAGAGAGACAGAATGGTTAAAAATGCTGTCTGACTGGGCAACATCTGTTACATGAGAGAGAGGAAATGGTTAAAAATGCTGTCTGGCTGGGTAACATGTGTTACCTGAGAGAAAGGGAATGGTTAAAAATGCTGTCTGACTGGGCAACATGTGTTACCTGAGAGAGAGGGGATGGTTAAAAATGCTGTCTGACTGGGTAGAACGTGTTACCTGAGAGAGAGGGGATGGTTAAAAATGCTTTCTGACTGGGCAACATGTGTTACCTGAGAGAAAGGGAATAGTTAAAAATGCTGTCTGACTGGTGGCCTTCTCTGGGCGAGGATTGGGGACCCTATTCTCCAGTTCCAAACGAGCTGCTCCGACTAATACCAGTTGTTACGGTTAGTTCCATCACGTATACTCGTTCATCTCAATGGGAACAGTGGACGAACACATGTTGTAGACTGCCCAGGGAGTAGAACACATGTTGCATACTGTTCATGGAGTAGATGCCATCTTGTATAATGCACAGGGAGTAGAAGCCATGTTTTACAATGTACAGGGAGTAGAAATCATGTTGTATATTGCACAGGGAGTAGAAGCCACGTTGCATACTGTTCATGGAGTAGATGTCATCTTGTATAATGCACAGGGAGTAGAAGCCATGTTTTACAATGCACAGGGAGTAGAAGCCATGTTGTATACTGTACATGGAGTTGAAGTCATATTGCATACTGCACAAGGAGTAGAAGCCACGTTGTATAGTGCACAGGGCGTAAAAGCTCTATTGTGTACTGCACCGGGAGTAGAAGCCACGTTGCATACTGCACAGGGAGTAGAAGCCATGTTTTACAATGCACAGGGAGTAAAAGCTCTATTGTATACTGCACCGGGAGTAGAAGCCATGTTGCATTCTGTACAAGGAGTAGAAGTCATGTTGTATACTGCACAGGGAGTAGAAGCCATATTGCATACTGCACAAGGAGTAGAAAATACGTTGTATAGTGCACAGGGAGTAGAAGCCACGTTGCATACTGCACAAGGAGTAGAAGCCACGTTGTATACTGCACAGGGAATAGAAGTGAAGCCACGTTGTATACTGCACAGGGAGTAGAAGCCATCTTGCATACTGCACAAGGAGTAGAAGCCGAGTTGTATATTGCACAGGGAGTAGGTGCCATCTAGTATACTGCACAGGGAGTAGAAGCCACGTTGTATACTGCACAGGGAGTAGAAGCCATCTTGTATACTGCACAGGGAGTAGAAGCCATGTTGTATACTGCACAGGGAGTAGAAGCCATGTTGTATACTCAACAGGGAGTAGAACCCATGTTTTATACTGCTCAGGGAGTAGAAGCCATGTTTTATACTGCACAGGGAGTAGAACCCATGTTGTATACTGCACAAGGAGTAGAACCCATGTTGTATACTGCACAAAGAGTAGAACCCATGTTGTATACTGCACAATGAGTAGAACCCATGTTGTATACTGCACAAGGAGTAGAATCCATGTTGTATACTGCACAGAGAGTAGAAGCCCTATTCTATACTGCACAGGGAGTAGAACCCATGTTGTATACTGCACAGGAAGTGGTAAACATAAATTTGTTTTACTCCCGCAATAAGATCAGTTTGTGTGCGTCAAGGTCACACAACAGAGGAGGTAAGTCCTCGTGCTCAATCAGATGAGGAATTTTAGTCTTATTCTTTTATATTTCCTAGCATAGCAGACTTTTCGAAGGTCTACTGACACATTGTTCTATGGATGTGTCTACACCTATTAAAGATACTACTCTTCACTTTACACGAGTTCCTGTGTGCGTCTCTCTGTTTAGCCTTGCAAGCGCATGTGTAGCAGATGCCATTTGATCACATCCGGATGGATTAACACGATTCAACGATTATTGAAAAAGAACCTTTCTAACTTAAGCAAAGCAGTCAGATGACATAACAAGTGTGCAGGTGTGAAAAGTGACTTGTTTACGTGAGGTTGACAGTGCTGTGACACAACGTGCGGTTGACAGTGTTGTGATACGACGTGCGGTTGACAGTGTTGTGATACAACGTGCGGTTGACAGTGTTGTGGCACAACGTGCGGTTGACAGTATTGTGGCACAACGTGCGGTTGACAGTGTTGTGACACAACGCGCGGTTGATAGTGTTGTGTTACAACGCGTGGTTGACAGTGTTGTGGCACAATGTGCGGTTGACAGTGTTGTGGCACAACGTGCGGGTGACAGCGTTGTGACACACCGTGCGGTTGACAGTTTTGTTACACAACGCGTGGTTGACAGTTTTGTGGCACAACGCGCGGTTGAGTGTTGTGGCACAGGGTGCGGTTGCCAGTGTTGTGATACAACGTGCGGTTGACAGCGTTGTGATACAACGTGCGATTGACAATGTTGTGATACAACGTGCGGTTGACAGTGTTGTGACGCAACGTGCGGTTGACAGTATTGTGATACAACGTGCGGTTAAAAGTGTTGAGGCACAACACGCGGTTGACAGTGTTGTGGCTCAACGCACGGTTGACAGTGTTGTGGCACAACGCACTGTTGACAGTGTTGTGACACAACGCGCGGTTGACAGTGTTGTGGCACACCGCGCGGTTGACAGTGTTGTGGCACTGAACACAAACAGCTCATTATCCAGTCCAGCTCTTTGAGTCAGCATCTAATTGTGTGGGCTCCTGTATCGTGTGTAAGTTATGCCTGGCCTGGCAAACGGTGTTGGACCCGAGGCAGACGGGGAACCCGGGAGCAGTGGCTCAGAGGCCGAAGGAGGTGATAAGGACGGCTCGGCCGGCAGTGGTGGAGAAACAAGTAACACCAATTCCAGCAAAAATGAAAGCTCAGCGAGTAAATTTGCTCCGATCACTCTCAAGGATGAGAGAAGTGCTGATGTGGTGGTGAGCACTGTACTGTGGTGGTGAGCACTGTGCTGTGGTGGTGAGCACTGTACTGTGGTGGTGAGCACTGTGCTGTGGTGGTGAGCACTGTGCTGTGGTGGTGAGCACTGTACTGTGATGGTGAGCACTGTACTGTGATGGTGAGCACTGAGCTGTGGTTTGTCGCAAGTAGAGTTACTCAAGACAGAAAAATTACCATAAAAAAAAAAACTGATCAATGTCAGCAGGGTGGGTGATCTGAAAACAGAGTTGATGAAGCTGCAAGAAATGTCAAAAGATACACTGGCTGTCTGCAAACCGGAGGTTGTCGTCACAATCGATGGCAACCCAAGGTTCAGCCAATACCATATTGGACAAAATGTATGAGGTGATGCAAACCTGCAACCTCTCTAAGCTGCCTACTTTTCTTCCAGGATCTGATGTGAGTAGAATGATCCCAGAAAGCGATGTGAGGAAATTAAATGGCAAGACGAAGTCCAACTACCGAACAATTGAAAAACGCTTGGGCAAACTCGAGGGACTACTTGAACAGGCAGTTAAGTAGGATAAGAGAAGAAAATGAGGCAGACAAGAGGAGCATACTGAAACATCAGCAAAAGACAATGCAAGAAGATATCTCGCCATTGAGAGATGACTTAAAAGCCGTCGAGGAATCCATTACTCGACTTGAAGCAGTAGCGTCCATTGCCTACAGGAGTGCAATTATACCAAAGCCACTCATGAACTCGACCAAAACCACTCCTGAGCAAACTCCAGTCATGGAACACTGCAGACCACCTCCCACTCAACCTGCCACCCCACCACCTCCCACTCAACCTGCCACCTCACCACTTCCCACTCAACCTGTCACCCTAACACCTCCCATATTTGACCCTCATATCGCCCAACCCGCAAAATCAACACAGCCTCTCAACACTGGAACTCACGCCACCCATTCTCTAAAGCCCATGACTGAACGATTCGATGCGGCCTTTTGGCTGCTTGGGGTAGATACGGAGCTGCAGAAGAGAACCGACCCAACAAAGGAGCCTCTCTCAACAAAGGCAGCTGATAAGCAGGGGACGGAGGTCAAATCGCCAGCTCCGCGCAAACAAGACATAGCCGGAGTATATGGTGCTAACTGCATCGGTAACGGAAGTGACATGGAAGGCGGGAAATATCAGAAAGTCGACCGTAAAAGAAAACGTACTCAACACCTCGTTGGAACAGGTCGAATGACATCAGAAGGCATCTTTCCCTTACAACGAAGCAGCATATATGTGTCCATCTATGGGGGCATCACTCGTGAACAGATTTTGAGTGAGATAAAGAGACTAACCGGAGATGGCAGCTACACAGTAGAAAAGCTCAATCGTCTCGGCAAGTTTAGTGCCTTCAGAGTCAGTGCAAGCTACCTGGAAGTTAAGCGCCTCAAATCACCGGAAATGTGGCCTGCAGGCGCTCGCGTCCGGAAGTTCTACGAGAGCAAGAAAAGCTTGGAGCCCTCCAAATGAAATCAGGGAAACAATTTTCTTCAAACCAAATGCAAACTTCTCTAGGAAATCTCAGTCAGGTACCTTCAACTGTAATGGGTTTAACAGTGCAGAACGCTTTGTGAAACAGCTGTGTACAAATAGTGATATATGTGCGTTGCAGGAGACATGACTGTTCAAGCACGAGCTCCCGATTAGTCTATCTAGAGATGGCAACGTCCATTCCTTCTCCATATCTGAGGAGAAGATGCTTAGAGGACGCCCGTTTGGTGGACTAACCTTCCTGTGGTCTGATAGAGTGGGTCCATTTGTAAAAATTGAGCAGCACAATGATGATAGAATCCTTGGGCAATCTCTGAATGTAGAGGGAATGTCTATTCTTTTTATAAATGTGTATTTGCTTTATGCAGCTCAACATAACGTGCAATTAGTAACTGTGTTCATAATGGGTAGTTAGAGGCAATCCTTCGCCGATCAAGACATGATCATGTTTGTGTTATGGGGATTTTAATTTGCCATTTAATGAGTGGCCGATACTTCTGGCAGATAATGAACTAGATTTTGTGGATGTGTCACTGTTACCCCGGGATACACACACTCACGTTAATCACAACGGGAGAACAGTAAAATGGTTAGGACACTTAGATTTTACCCCAGCAAAAGCCAACATTGTTAAACGAGTGTTTATAGGGGCTTACAAGCCTCTGTCTGATCACTTGCCGCTCCATGCAGAGCTCTCATAACATGCGCTCCCTGTAATGGTTATGGAGATAAAGCCACACACTCTATTAACTGGCAATTCAATGATGAAGCTGAGACTAATGTATTCTGTTCAGTATTTACCAATCAGCTTGGGAGCTTGCCACCAGAGGGGCTACGGATTCATGCAACAGCTGACAGGGACAAGTTAAACGAGCTCTACGAGTGCATATGTAGGGCGGCTCAGATGGCTGGCAGAGCAGTATATGGAGAGCGAACACCAAGGGGAAGGCACAGGCATGTGGCTGACTTACACGAAGCAAGCAAAGCAGCCTACGTCCGATGGCGTGATGCTGGCCAACCCCGAGCAAGCTTATTGTACAATGAAAAAAATAGATCGAGTAATGCCTGCAAAACGCACTGCGCTACTGTAAGAAACACGAGGACGATTTACGTGCAGCTAGTCTGTCAAAAAAAATGGTTGGTGGGCGTATGATTGATTTCTGGAAGGAAATAAAAAATCTAGAACAGAAGGATAGCTCTGTTTCTCCATCTGTTAATGGCATAACAGGAGAGAGAAATATTGCTGATATGTGTCGCGACCATTTTGATGGTATCATGATCAGAGTCAAAAATGACACTGACTCGTTTTTTGTTAATGAGGTCCTCAATCGGGATAGTGATAATCATGATGTTCATGTGTGGGAACTTAGGACAGCTGTCAAAAAATTAAAAAATGGCAAAGCTGTGGGAAAGGATGGTTGGTGTACTTGCGGATGTATTCAAGTATGGTTCTGTTCAACTACTTCATGTCATGTCTATTTTATTCACTGGCTGCCTAAACTTAATTACCTTCCTAAGTTACTAATGGATGTTGTTGTGAAACCTATCATAAAATCGAAGACAAAAAGTGCGACCGACGAAGGTAAATGCAGACCAATATTAATTGCTACTGCTGCATCAAAGCTACCGAAATAGTTATCCTGAACAGGCTTGGCACTGTCTGAAAACAATGCCCAACCAATTTGGGTTCAAACCTCAGCATGGGACGGAAATTGCTATCTTTATATTAAAGCCGACGATTAATTACTGGAGGGTCACCTATGTAACTTTGTTTTTTTGATGATAAAAAAGCATCTGATCGCGTCAATTACTGGACATTGTTCAAAAAACTTATTGAAAGAGGGGCGCCAATTCACATTGTTAAGCTACTAAAGTATTGGTACCAGTAGCAGGAATGTGTAATACGATGGGGAAGCTCATTGAACAACTAATGGTATAAGGCAAGGAGGCCTACTCTCGCCTCTACTTTTCAATGTGTATGTAGACAGCTTACATGACCGACTATCTCTTAGCCGTGTTGGGTGTCACATTGAAGGATGTTGCGTTAAAACGATTAGCTATGCAGACGACAGGGTCCTTCTGGCCCCACATGCCGATGCTCTTCTGACAATGCTAAATATATGCGAGACTGAGGCCGCGAAACTAGACATCGAGTACAATACCAGTAAATCACTGTGTATGCTAGTGAAAGCACCCAACCAGAGGTTCCAGTACAGAACGGACGGAGTCCTTAGCGGGACCCCGCCGGAGTATGTGGACAGTTTCCCTTAATTGGGCCATTTAATAACAAATAACCGGTGTGATAATGACGATATCACTAAACAACACCTGAAATTAAATGCGGTTGGCAACCAACTAATAAAAAAAATCAACTTTCGTACAATGGATGCTAAGCTGCAGCTTTTTAAAACGTACTGTTATTCCATATACTGTAACTCATTGTGGTGTAAATTTACCAGGGCTACTATGAGCAAACTGCGAGTATCATACAATGCCATATTCAGGAGGCTGGTGGGTGTCCCAAGAAGAACGAGTGCTAGCCTATTATTTGTAGAATATGATGTTGATTGCCTGAAAGTACGGGCAAGGAAAAATGTATGCAGCCTCCACGAACGAATTGAAAACTCGAATAATCATTTCCTGGAGGCATATGTAACAGTGAGGGATAAGAAAAAAATGTCTTATTTTCTTCTTAAAAAAAAGGGACAGAATACTGCATGTGCAGGAAGACCCCGATAATAATTGGAATAATGTTTCACTATTACCTATTGCAAGAGGGTGGCTGTCAGGTTGAGATGCGACCCCGAGGATGTTCACAGATAGGTGGCTCTATACTAAACTTCTCCAACATTGTTTTTTGCGTACATACCCATGTGGGATAAGGACATAAATGGTATTTTAAGCAAGCGTGTCTCAAACTAAATCTGTAAATTGTTGCCGTTTATTTCAATCTTGATCTGTCTCAACGTGTGCATATTTTTTTGGACGCTATTTTTTATGTATTGGTAGAAATGTTTTTTATTGAACTTATTTATCTGTGGTAGCCATTATTGTACCTCGAGTGCCTCGATAAAGATAATTATTATTATTATTATTATTACATTTGGGGACAACATGCGCATAGGAGCTTAATTGTTCGTGCCGAAAAGATGATACTATAATTATTTTACAGATGACCAGTAAATGTCTGGAAAAAATTGATGGGACAACAATGACGATATTTTTCATTCTTACACAGACAACAACCAGATGATGGGATGGATTTCTAAATCATTGTTTTGTTACGTATTAAATAATTCAGTATGATAGTGCCAGTTTATGTGAAGTATTTACTTTAATTTTGGTCAAACTGTAAGAGGTTAGTGACAGATTCCGTTTCAGTTCGCAGCACGACATTTTGAATGATTTTAAGCGGCAATATTTGGCATACAATTTTTAAGTCACCACATGTGTCACTTAATAATATTGTTGTTTCAGAATAATCTGTTTATATGGTCTGGCGCCTCTTTCTCCAGACTCATATGGTCGCTGCTGAGAGACTGAGCCTACATACGAGAACTGCGTTACGTTAATGAATTACGCAAATAAGATCACATTTTAGGCTCAGAAATGCCCGCAAGTGGAGTTTTATATTCTCCGCTTTTCATACTTAGCAAAAAGGCTGCAGCAAAATTTCCTCCAGCGACAAAACATTTAATTAAGTATCCTGAACGCATGGGAAGCAAGATGCGCCCAAATGGACAAAGTTAGGCGGCATTAGGCCACTCGGAAGAATCTGCACACCTTCAGATTACAAACTTCGTTTGTTGACGTACCATTAAAGGCATGAAGGTAAGCCGCCCTCGCGTCGAAGGTGTGAACGCCATCTATTGGACTGGAGGAAACATTATGTGGAGAGTCACGTGTTACATGACTGCTCCTGAACACCATCTATGTGGAGAGTTACGTGTTACATGACTGCTCCTTAACGCCATCTATTGGTCTGGAGGAAACATTATGCGGGGAGTCACGTGTTACATGACTGCTCCTGAACGCCATCTATTGGCCTGAAGGTAACATTATGTGGAGAGTCGCGAGTTACTAGAGTGGTCTTGAACGCCATCTCGTGGCCTGGAGGTAACATTATGTGAAAAGTCACTTGTTACAGGACTGGTTCCGAATGCCATCTATTGGCCTGGAGGGAACACTATGTGGAGAGTCACGTGTTACATGACTGCTCCTGAACGCCATCTATTGGCCTGTAGGCAACTTTATGTGAAAACTAAAGAGCCGCGAGTTACACGACTGCTCAAGTGTCGAGGCAAGGGACGGGTGCTATTCTGTAGTGAGTATTATGTGTTGGTGTAGAGTATTGTATTGATGTGAGTATTGTGTTCTGCTGGGGTATTGTTCAATTGCGTTGAGTATTGCAAGCTGAGTATGTTCACTGACGGAGAGCATTGTGCACTGCTGGGGCATTGTTCCTTGACGGAGGGTATTGTGCTCTGCTGGGGCATTGTTTCTCGACGGAGAGTATTGTGCACTGCTGGGGCATTGTTCCCTGACGGAGAGTATTGTGCACTGCTGGGGCGTTGTTCACTGACGGAGAGTATTGTGCACTGCTGGGGCATTGTTCCCTGACTGAGAGTATTGTGCACTGCTGGGGCATTGTTCATTGACGGAGGGTATTGTGCACTGCTGGGGCATTGTTCCCAGACGGAGAGTATTATGCACTGCTGGGGCATTGTTCCCTGACGGAGGGTATTGTGCACTGCTGGGGCATTGTTCCTTGATGGAGGGTATTGTGCACTGCTCGGGTATTGTTCCTTGACGGAGGGTATTGTGCACTGCTGGGGCATTGTTCCTTGACGGAGGGTATTGTGCACTGCTGGGGCATTGTTCCTTGACTGAGAGTATTGTGGACTACTGGGGCATTGTTCCCTGACGGAGAGTATTGTGCACTGCTGCACCATTGTTCCCTGACGGAGAGTATTGGTCAATGTTGGGGAATTGTTCCCTGACGAATAGTGTTGTGCACTGTTGGGGTATTGTTCCCTGCCGGATAGTGTTGCGCACTGTTGGGGCACTGTACCCTAACGGATTGTGTATTGTGCACTGTTGCGACATTGTTCCCCGACGGATAGTGTTGTACACTGTTGGGGCATTTTTCCCTGGCGGGAAGTAATTGGAGCTGGCAAAAGGTATTATGTATGTCTTGCAGGGGCAGTGTTCACTGGTCGGGAGTTTTGTGCTCTGGTGGGAAGTATTGTATACAGGAGGGGAGTAGCATAAGGTGTATATGCTACTGTTGTGCTCCACTATATAATAAAAATAAAAGATAAAACTTTATTCAGACACAAACGGTATGCTAAGATCTACAATAAGTACAATGACTCGCTAAGAACTTGTAACCAGTAATTGCAGCTGTGCTGAGCCTGCTGTTAAGAAGTATGGATCGTTGATCCATCCTTTAGATATAATTTCAATACAAACA
>SDVV010040328.1:0-10543 GCA_016164225.1 Gammarus roeselii | reverse complement strand
TACCCGCCAAAAATAAAGTAAGTTCCCATTGTTTAGGATGTGCCCAATGAATGTAAGTGTGAAGTGTAAATTCTATGTTAAATGTTGAAATTCAAAGATGTAAACCAGTGTCAATTATCTAAATGTGTATTATAATAAATAAAAGTGTATATTAAATGTGGGAAAGGAAATAATTCCCACACCTGCCACAAGGAGACCACAACAGCATAGCCTTAGAATATGTCAAGCGGCAGATCAGCTTCATTCCACCCCCTAGGGAAAAATGTTCCTTACAATATATCGTTGATCCATACGAAACGGACGCTGAAACATCACGTGAAAGTTTCGTTCAAGGACATTCGGACGAAACAGTTTCCAGCGATTTACGGCAGGCCGTTTAACCGTCGACTCGTTTGCATAAAAATAACAACTTTGGTAAAACAGCCCGAGTAGATGACTGCATATCAGATTAATTGTGAGTGGGAAGCGTCCCACCGTTTCCACTACAGGACACCAAGTGATATTCCGGCCTTGAGCACTGTATTGAAGTGGCTTACAAACTCTCGGAAAGCGTAGCGAGAACATTGACGACGCAAAGCTTTGCCATCAAGTAGGAAACCAAACCACCTCCAAGCATTAGCAGGTTAAGTTGCAAACATCGCTGCTTCCTCACAGGAGGCCAAACGCTCAAGACGGTTAACAGGCCGTCCTATCAGGAATGCTCTAACTTGATGCCGGAGGAATGTCATGCCAATTCAATATAATTTTCAGGATCGAAAACGTACATCGAATTATATAGTAACTAATTGACAGACTCAAAGAGCACTGTCGTCCTCATTGGCAACCACTCGATGGTATGAATATACCACACCACTGCTTTTGTCGCACGCGAATTACAAAAGAGTTCCTCCTGTCCAACGGTAGAGGCAGAAAAACACTAATTAGTGATTAGTTTTATTTCCTCGCTGCTTGAAGGAATTATTAGTGTGAGGCATTGAATAAGCCACTGATGGATTTGTAATTATAAGGCACGTTGTTAATTGCACATGAACTAAGTTTAAAAATTCGTACGTCCACTTCAACTCAGCCGTTTAAAATTTCACAATGAAGGCGTTGGCAGACGCTGAATCAATGAACAAAAAAAAACTTATATTATGAGAAAGCCGCAAGCCTCATAAAACGTGCCAATTCATGCAGCTTATCGTCCAAGCGGTCGAAACACAAGCATGGAGGTGAGTCCGAAGACCAGCAACATCCTCCACACGCTCGAACCAGCGCCCAACGACATCATGTCGTCACTGAGTGCTCCCCCGTAGGGCACGATGGTCCGTTGATTCTGCAAAGCTTCGTGAAAGAAGTTGAGTTAAAGTTCACAAACGCAGAAAGGAGAGCGAGTTCAGGAACAGGGACGATTCAAACCGCGTTAGTTTCACACGGCTTCGTATAGTCCGGTATGTTTTCCGAAAGCGATCAGTATTTTTCGGTGTTCAGTTTCTGTGTGCAGGCGTTGTAGGTTGCTCCTCGGGCAGCTGCGAGTGCATCACAATCTATAAGTGTTTCACACTGATTGCCGATTGGTGGCAACAGGGGCATGGTGGTGCGTCCGGTCCCGTGACTACGCCCATTAGGTGATGGTGGGTTATCCACGAGTGTCCCGTGCATAGACGGTTAATGAACACTTGGTCTCCCCTATTAGAAAACCTGGCGTCCCACTCTCCCACGGACAGTTCAACTGCATGCATTTTTTGTCCACTTTGTTGCCAAGAGTCGTTCAATCGTGATGTTATACGTGGGTTGATGACTGGGAACCAGTCTCGGTGATGTATGGAGATGAATTGTTCTTGCTGGGTAGACACCCGTTTAGCGAGGGAATCTGCGCGCTCGTTTCCTCTTATTCCCGCGTGTCCAGGGATCCAGCAGAACTCGGCCGCTTGGGCCGTCTCGGACATCGTGAATCGGTGGTGTTGCATTTTACTAAGGGCAGGGTGATCAAAGAGCAGAGTTTTCAGCTGGGTGAGAACACTAAGACTGTCTGATAATATAACATACTTGGAAGGCGGTCACTTTTTGTAATGGAGATGGCCAATTCGAGTGCATGCGGCTCTGCAGAAAATACAGAGGCCTCTTGGGGTAGGGTGGCCGAACGCGCAGTCCCTTCGCCTACGGCGTCAGTTCTCACTCCGTCCGATGTTTTGGAGCAGTCAGTGTACATATGGCGGTCACAGTACGGCTGCCTGTGACCGCCACACACGTTGGACCACAATCTCAACACTTTCGACCCAATACACGTAACCGATTCGATGTATTGTCCGATGAAATGGACTCTCAGAATACAGAGGAAATTATTGTGATTGGTGATTACAATGTCACCTCCTTCAAATCAAATCAGCGAAAAGGGAGAATTCAACTGTAAATACTCTGCAAAGCTGATTTGAAAATTGACGAGGTCGAAGGTATAATCGCAAAGGAAAGGATACATTCATCTAAGCGAATTATAATACAAGTCGGAGCTAAAGACGTGTCGCAGACGGAATCGACATGGAAAAGGTATGAAGCCATGCTATACAACGTCAAACCATCACACGCGAACCTCCATGTTACTGGCATCTTGCCCAACCAAACCAAAGTAGATACAAGTTAAGCGAGATAATTTTACTTAACAATCGCCTAGCAACGTTCTACAAAGCCCAGAAAATCTTTCTCGGATAATTGGGATACGATGATCGACCCAAAGTACTATAACTTTAATAGAATCACCTACAAGGTTCGCATTAACACGTTATGGACTTAATAGCATCAAAAACATCCATAAAAACAACGACGCTAGACTTGTCAACAAACATAAGTCAAAAAACGTAAACGATATCATACCAACAACTCCGCTAGCAGAGCCCGACGAAACGCCATAGCAGCCTCCGCCCGTTTCAACACGAGACACACAACAATAACAAGAGCCCATCAAAACACCACCACAGGTCCTAGCAAAAAGTTCCTGTCATCAATCCAGTCCGAGTTAGAGGCAGTAGTCGCAGCAACATTCTTGATCTCCTATTTAGTGCAAGAGACTCATGTCACGAACGTCGAAGTAGGCGAACCACACGGAACTAGTGACCACAACTGTATCCGTTTTTTGATAGAGCTCGAGTTGAAAACATCAACAAATTGCGAAAAAGTCCCTAACTTCAGATTAGCTAATTTCGATAGTTTAGGAGAGCCAATGGCTCTAGCAAATATAACACTCGGACAAGATGTCAATCAATTGCTTGACCATTTCTTGACTGCACTTAAAAATATCGAACATGAGCATATTCCGCGCAAAAACAGGCGAACAGCAGTCTATCGGCCCAAGTACTGGAGAGGAGAATTGCAGCAGGCGATATCTAAAGAGGGTCCTGAAACGTAAGAAGAAAGATTATACAAATGAAATTGCTGCCCATGTCAAAACAAATCCGAAACAATTTTTTAGTCATATTTCAAGCAAAAAATAAATAAAATCTGTAATAGGTCCTCTCGAGAACGATGTTGGTGAGCTAAAAACGGACGACATCAAAATGAGTGGTCTACTTAATCAATATTTTGTTCTGTATTTACGTTAGAGAAACAGGATATTCCTAATCCTGAGAATATCATAGAGGCAAAACGAATTGAAGCCCTCACCACAGTGAACTTTTCCCCCGTCGAAGTTATTAAATATATAGATTAATTGAAAGTCTCCAAATCTCCAGGTACAGACCAAATTCATCCTAGAATTCTAAAAGACTAGAAACGAAATCGCCGAACATTTATCAAACTTCCACCACCCAATCTCTCACAAATGGCACCTGCCCCTCTAAATGGAAAGAGGTCAATGTTATCCCATTTTTTTAAAAAAGGGACAAAAAGTGTTCCGGCAACTACCGTCCAATTAGTCTAATCTCAGTCATTGGCAAGTTGATGGAAAGTTTGACAACGAATAAAATTACAGAATTCTTAGAATTACACAAATTGATTGGCGACTCCCAACATGGCTTTAGACACAACCGTTCCTGTCTTACAAATCTGCTACTCTTTTTCAGAAATATAATCGAAATCCACGACACAAAATCTCCAATCGATATCATTTACCTTGACTTTCAAAAGGCCTAAGATAAAGTTCTCCACAAGCACCTAATTAGTAAACTGCACAACATCGGTATTCGAGGCGAGCCTAACAACTGGATAAAATGTTGGCTTACGGAAAGACGGCAGCTAGTTGTACTTAACGGAGCTTCTTCCCCCTGGGGAAATGTTACAGGTTATGTCAAACATTAGTAAGTTTGCAGACGATACTAAGATCGGAAGAAAAGTGCAAACTGAACTAGAGTGTCAGCAGATCCAACTAGACTTGAACAAAATTGTTGATTGGTCAGAAAAGTGGCAAATGAAATTCAATGTAGACAAATGCAAAGTTATGCACATAAGTCCTCATCAGCCCAAACACGAATATTCAATGTCTGGAAAGAAACTCATTCCCGTCACCGGAGAGAGATTTAGGTGTGGCATCATTAGAAACGATTTAAAAAGCAGCAAGCAATGTAACGATGCTGCCAAGAAAGGCAACAAAATGCTAGATGATATCCCGCACTATCTTGTACAAAAACCAACACAGTATGCTCAAGTTATTTAATACATTTGTTAGACCGCATATCGAGTATGCCGTTCAATTCCGGTCTCCATTCCTTAGAAAAGACTGTATTGAACTTGAGAAGGTTCAAAGTAGAGCTACCAAACTTATCATCTCGCTGCGGAATAAATCGTACTGAGACAGGCTTCGTGAACTCAATCTTTATTCGATAGAGAAACGTCGAGTCAGAGGCGACATGATAGAAGTGTGAAAGATTATGAAGGGTAAGGAAAACGTCGACCGAGCGAGCCTTTTCACTCTAGATACAAGCGGAGTGACTAGGAACAATGGATACAAAATCATTGGGAAACGTTTCTCGCTCGACATCACGCACAATTTCTTCGCCTATAGAATTGTCGAAGAATGGAACAAACTTCCAGCGGAAGTTATAAACAGCAATACAATAGAAACGTTCAAGTCGCGGCTCGATAAGTTCTACATAAATCGCCGATAAATAGCTAAACCATTCCCTGACCTGTTGTTATAAAAAAAACGAATGGCACACGAAGCTCTCATAGACGTTCTACTTTAGAACTAATCTTCTTGCTATCAAAAGGCAACCTATGTTGGGCCAATAGGCCTCTTAGACTTTCTACTCCAGAACTAACTCTCTTGCTATCAAAAAGCAACCTAGTTTGGGCCAATAGGCCTGTTGTTGTCTTCCTACGCTTTTAAACACATGTAAACTCCGCCGAGAGCAGTCACGTTGGTGTGCCCTTCGCGGCGGTGTATGATACTGGGGGATTTGATCTCTCAAAGTTTGATCTCTTGGAGGCGCATCATCAAAGGTTTATGGGTGGCGATTAAGAATAGTAATCCGTCTTAGTAATCAGTCTTTCTTGTTTCCGAGTCCCTGGTAGTTCCACTGAAGTATTTTGGTGTTCATTTTGAAGGCTGTTCACACTCAAACCTTGATGATCTAGAGTGGTCGCGTGATTTTCTGGAGCTTCTGTCGTGTTCGCGTTTTTGTGTTTGCCCAGGGGTTCCAGGTCGGGAATGTTCACGGGAGTGTCCGAGGGTTTATGCTCTATGTGTTAGCTTCGTGAGCGAGTGCGCTCTTCTTCTGTGGTAGTCTTTTAGATCTCGCGTATGAGTTTTTTGAAATGAGCGCCGTCGTCGAGGCCGTGATCGTTCTCGCAGGTGGCGTGTTCGTAAGTCGGGTTTGTTAACGAGGGGTCGTGTCCCTCGCAGAGGTCTTCCACGAATGGAGCCGCACAGGTTGAGGTAGTTCTGGATTCTTGTCCTGGCGGGCCGTTATTCGAGAGCTGTTATTGATCTTTTTGCTCAGTGGCGTCTGGGCATCGGAGGTTTCTTTATCTTTGTCTTTTCGGTTTTATAGTAGTGAGCCCTGCTGCGTGGTCAACTGCGGGGGATGCATCCATCTCGGCGTCCTCCTGGGCACCGCTGAAATTATTTCTAGGACTGTGCATCTCTGGTGCAAGGGCGGTCGCTAGGCTGAGTGAGGAAGCACTGCAGCCAGGTAGGAGTGTCGGAATCTTGTTACGATGTTGTCCTGACGATGTGTGGATGTCGTCGGGGGAATTTGGCTGAATTGACGATTTGACTGCTTTGGCATAATTGAGGCGGTTTGAATTACCGTCTTTCCAGATTTGGATGTCTCTTTTCCGTGTAACTCTGCGTTCGTTTTGTGTGATTGTTATTTCGATTTGGTCCATGTATACTGGACAGTCGCGGTCGCCTGCCTGATGGTGGCATGAGCAGTGTGCAGTATTTTCTGTCATGCTTGCCGGTGCACTTCCTACAACGTTGATGTGGTCGTATTCAAGGCATTTTTTGGACATTGGGAGCCATGTTGAAACTGGGTAAGTTTTGGTTCTTCCTTGTTCACCCGGGTGCGTCGTATCCTGGGAAGGTAATTTGGTATGCGGTAGAACTTGCGTTACGTGATTTTATCCATGTTGCTTGACAGACTTCGGTAACTCCGTAATCCTCAGTCAGACCTTCAGCAAAAGCACTGAGGTCGGTTGCAGGTGTGTAACGGGAGGTGAATATAATTCGTTTGGTATCGTTGAAGAACGGATGTGTTTCAACTGTAACTTTGAGTTTGTTTATGTGGGTAATCTTTTGTAAAGTTACTTTGTTCACGTTCTACGACGTAGGCCAGATATTTTTTCCTTGTCGTTTAATTTTTTTCGGTTTCAAGTTGTTCGGTGATTATACGTAGAGTACGTAGAGGTACATCATAAAAAATGTATTAGTTGAAAATACAATTTTGCTTGCACCACTTTCTTTGAACGTTATGAGAAAGTGGGTGGGGGACGGTGCAGGTCTTTTCTCCTGGGTAGGAGAGTCATTCCCCGTGATCTATCTGGTATTGGAGGATCGCTCCCTCAGTCTCATCCTCTGGGCAATTTCTATGTCTGGTAGGGTGTCCGTTTACTTTGCAGTAAAAACAGTGCGGTTCTTTGGACTGGCACGACTGGGGATCTTCCCGTTTATCATGGTCGTCTTGGGAGCAGTATGAGCATCTTTGCTTACCATTACAGTTTCCGCTCGTGAATCTACATTCCAGGCACTTGAAACATTGCATCGGACGTATCTCTAATGGTGTAACCTTGGTTTTGGTGGCGCAGAAGGGAATGGCTAGGTATTAAGGTGGAGTAGGGCAGTTGAATTTTAGTATTAGGGCTGGGGTGGTCTCTGTTCTTGATGTGATCTTTGGTGCGATTTTTGCTTCGACACCGCAGTCTTCGTATTTAATGAATCCAGTGATGTACTCCTCGATTTCATCCTTCGGGATATCTTCAACGTAGATCGAACTCGAACTTGTACAGAAAGTCGGGTGTGGCACTATTGTGCATGACTTTTCCCAGAGTCTAGTTTTGGAGAGAATTGTGTCACTTTGAAGTTTTGTGTCTACTCTGATGGCAAAGCCTCCGTCGCCGCTGATGGCGACGCTCAGGACTGCGCGACCAGTGACAGAGCCTAACTCTCTTCGCAGAGGTTATGGACAAATATCTGGTCTGTCTTTGGCATCGAACGTGATCTTCAGGCGTTCGGGAAAAGTATGACTATTGTTGAACAAGTTGTGTTCATTAAATGGCATGTATTGCTTCCTCCTTGCAGCCCTCGGAGCTCGGTTGGGGTTTTTGTAGGGTGGAGAGTCGTCGAAGTTGTCGTCGGACGTAGAGGTACTTGCGTAAGTTGCGGGTTCTTTAGTTTGTTGGTTATTTACGAGTTCGTGGATATGGAGAAAAATAGCCTTGAAATGACCCTCGAGCCTCGTTAGACGGTCGTCAAATGCGCTAGGTTCTGCGGTGAAAACTTCAGCTTCCTGCTCAGAGAGGCCGGTCGTTTGCCCTAATAGATTCCTGATTAACTCGTCAATGCGGTCGTCTCTCCGGTCATATTCGACTGAGGTGGCTCTGGTCATCTTGGAGAGGCTGACATTCTTGGCCGTTGGAATCTTAGTCTTCGTCACTCTGAAGGGGGTGCTATTTCTCCTTCCCCCTGTTAGACCCCTGGTTCACGCCAGAGGCCAGGGGGCTCACTCTTAAAAGACTCTCGACTCGCTTTAGCGCTTCTAACGTCAACGTTAATTGAACACTTTGCAAGCAAAACAAACGTGCGGTTCAAAGTCCCAGCACAAACTCGGGACCAGCCTGTGGTTTCAGTTAGTAATCGGTACAGGAACAAATTTGATTTCCCGCCCACACTAGACGCAAAACGCAAACGGAAGGAGACGTCTGGCAGGTGTAATCTAAATATGATGGTCATTTTAACCAAAAGCAAACAATACAAATGACAAATTCGTGATATGCACCTGTAAATACACATGATCAATCACAAGTGAGATTGCGGACGAAAGTGTACAAGAAATAAACACAATTCAACTCAATCGCGCAATAAAAATGATAAGCCAGGGCTGTAACACCACAACTTAGGCACCGATCAGCTTCATTGTTATGTTTTCGAACATCCATCGCTAGCATGCCGTGGCAATGGCGGTTGCAGTTTACAGCAAGTCACTCTTTAGGTTATGCGGTCACATAAATAGTTATACTTGTTATTGAGTAGAAACATTTCAATGGTTTGACCCAAGGTGGAACCATCTGACCCCAGTGTCGTGAAGTATAAGGGACTTTATAAAAAGGACTCAGAAAAAGGGTGCGGAGAGACCACCCAGCCAGGACACCATGCACGGGCTGGCGCGCGGGGTGGTATACACGGCATGCCACACCCACGCCGAGCACTGGCCCGCAGGATTGTTCCCGGCATACCGCCATACCAACACTGTGATTGGGGTACATGACAGTACTTGGTATGCCTTCATACTAACAACGCGCAAGCACTGGCCAGCTGAATGGTACCCAGCATGCCTGAACACCTACATCGCATACACTGGCCCGCTGGATGGAGCACGGTATACCTGCAAACCAACACCGGGCTCTCGGGTATTAGATGATGCAGTGTCCCTTTTAGTCATTTGCATTTACAGAGACCTTTTTCCATAAGATATAGAACCTGAACATCTCCTATAGTCTCAGAATAATCAACATTCTCTAAAATATTGAGGAATGATGTATTCGTCGTAAGCATTCAATTCCTCCAGGCTATACTCCTAAATAGAAAGTCAAATAAGACCTTTGCCAATCGTCGTGCATCGATGGACAATTCGTATCGAAGACTCTTAAAACTAAGTGGGCGACAGCGCATATCCAGATAAGGAGCAAACATATACCGATGACATGACGACATTCGGACGCCATTCTATGTTCCAGTGGATTCAAAAAATCGCACGCGTATCGTGGTCTTTATACAAAGCGAGCTGGGACGTGCTTAAGCCATGTAGAATCCTCGAATAGGAATTGTAAAAATCGAGCTATAGTGTAACTAAATTTGTTCGCAACTAACTTCGAAATAGTGTAGAAGGGGATGCGCGCTGCAACTTACAGCACAGCTAATGGGCGGGGCTTATCCAGATCAAGCAGTCGCAAGCCGCACAACACGACGCCTAGTGTGGCAGGCATAACGCGACCTTCAGGGATGGCTGGCATTGTACAGTTAGGACACCACCGTCAAGAGTATTACAGCACATTGACCTAAACTTTGTACCTTGCGGGGATGGCCAGGAGGCCTATACTCTCATATTGCACGGGGATGACCAGGAGGCCTATACTCTTACTTTGTACCCTGTGGGGATGGTAGGAGGCCTATACTCTTACTTTGTACCCTGTGGGGATAACCAGGAGGCCTATACTCTTACTTTATACACTGTGGGGATTGTAGGAGGCCTATACTCTTACTTTGTACTCTGTGGGGATGACCAGGAGGCCCATACTCTTATAATGCAGAAAAGTGTGCAAATTTCAGAAGCGAAAACAGGACGGACGTCTTGATATATGCTTAAAATAATGGAGCAGCGTTACAACGTGTACCGTCAGCGAGTCCGACCTGAAGCAATCGGTGAGCGGTGTAACTGATAAGACAAGCGCTGTCTGTGGATATCACTAGAGGCAGATCATCGGCACCGCCCGGCCGGTGCTGAACGGAAACACCCACACCGGCCAGGTGAGACGTAGGTTCATTAGGCAGTCGATGGCGTAGTTCCACGTCAGTGTCAGGCCCTTGCCTCGTGAGTGTCTCAACACCCACCTCCGCCTTCCCACTCCTTCCGAGTCTCATCGCTATGTTCTGAGACTACCTCCTCTCCTCCTTCAGCGACTCACCCACCCCCAGAGTAGGGTCATGATCCCCACGCGTGCGTTCGTAAAGAACCCCTTCCCTGGAGCGAGTGAGTAACGCCGACCATAAGAGGACATTTTGGTAGGAGTGAACAACTTATTCTCTTTCTGCTCGTGTGAGGGTTGATCGGAAACACCCACACGTCCATCGTTCGTTACACACGCACCCGTACGCCCACGGTTCAGCTAGTAACTGAAGTTATTAATACCGTATACT
>SDVV010040327.1:0-10543 GCA_016164225.1 Gammarus roeselii | reverse complement strand
ATATATACATACAAATAATGCGACGGAATTGACAAACACGAGCATTCCTTAGTAAAAATTGACGGAGATTAGGGTACAGTCTTGGTGGTGACTATCGGTGGGTAGAAGTCTTTCCTGTCGAGTTCATCCAATACCAAACAAAGACTTCGACAATCTACCAACAAAGCAGTGCCATTCTGACATTCAAAGAATAATACAAAAGCATCCTGAACCATTTGACTCACGAACAATCCTGGCATCTTTTAGTTGAATATGCCCGCGTTAGGTAATTTGTTATCTCATATTGGACGCAATATTCTGCGTTGTGGCGCCGTAGAGGATAATCTAAGTTCAATACACATGCGTCCACTTTCAGGGTCGTGCAATTCCTGCATTGATAATGAGCAGTATCGAACGCAGGGCACAATGAGTGCTACGAGATAAGTAATAGAAGCAAACAACGAGTTGTTTGGAATCCCCTTAAATTGTAGGAACACATTTTTAGAAGCAAGCATTTTCGAACGCGTTGGCGTGATACAAGCGCTCCTCTCATGAGTCTCTCATGAGTCTCGAGATGCTGCGAGGAGCGTGATACAAGCGCTCCTCGCCGCATCTCCACGTCGGCTATTGCAATGAACCTCTTCTAATTTGTTTCCTTGTTATATGAGTCAATCTGAGCCGCGTCCTCACTCGACGAAGTATCCCGGAGAAATGTGGCTGGGGCACCAGGTAACGAAATTTGGTAGAAATGTTCATGACAACGTCTTATGGCTTTATGAAGGTAAGATGATACCGATTAAACGTCGACTTCATATCTGCGCAGGATGTTGCAATTACGTCATCTGAAGAAGTTTTTTTGTCTCTTATACAAGAAAAACATTTTGAACTACAACTTCTAATTGTTTCATTGCAATTGTCATGTAGCAACTGCCTCGTTTTCTTGATGTGGAATTTTTTATCATATGGGATTTGTTACCATCCATATAAGACAACTTGTCCCGTTGCAATCTTTGCACATACATTTTCGGACATAAGATGTAACCAGTGCAAAATAAAATACGGAAAAAAATTGTTCCCCCTGTTTCTCATCTATTAGCACGACAAGAATAATATTATACTTACGGTGCATATATATGCATAGGCCGATCACTGTATACTGAACCAGTGATTGTATGCGATAACATTTGTACAGTCTATTTTCGCACGTATCCAAATGTATTGATTGTTCAGTGAACGAGGTCATAATTCATTACTATGTCCTTCCCACGCATAGTTCGGTTTCTGCTATCAAATATTGAGAAATGACTATTATCAATATTGCCAAGTGAGTTCCATCCTCAATATTATTCATGGTCGGAACTCAGAAGATATCACTTTAAGACATTGATTCGCCAACTGTTGTTGGGTCGAACGATGGCGCCCAAAATGGGTAACAGGATTTTGTATCCAAATCCATATACTATATCCACCCAATGCATCAAAATAGAAAAGGTCAAAATATCGCACACAATTTTTTTTGTTGATTTATTGCATATTCAATAACTGTAGTGGAACGTATAGCGTCCTTGAATTATTTTGCTGACCATGAGGAACTTCAGTCAACTAACGTGAGGCACTTAGAGAATTGACAGTATCTGTTATTCCTAACCCATTAGAAATTGAGCATGTGTTACACATGAGCTTCCACATTACTGATATTTACTTACACCAATAGAATACAAATAGCCGGAATTTAAAGAGGGGTATCCAGCAAGCGCCACCGTTCTACGAAACCAGTGTTCCGAATTGTTGTATTTCCTGTCGCTAGTGCTGTATCATGCAGTGTCATGTGGATCATGTCCTATAGCGGAACTGTGCCATGCACTGCGCCACTCAATCGGCCCACAGCCCGAAACACACACAGATTACGTATCCTCACCAACCATTTGACTACTGTTACCCCATCCTTCTTCATCCCGACTAAATTCTGATATATAGCACTCTTTGCCGGTTGGATTATGTATTCCTGTCTTCACTAGGCTATGCTGTCAAAAAATATATGATTACATTTCGGTGTTCATCGTAGATTAGAATATCGTTGAGTATTATCAGGGTTCGTACTGAAGCACAAATATTTTCGTCCCTTGCTGATGTCTTTCTTTTAAGAACAGCAAATTGCATCTGAGCCTGTACGCACTGACGCCCAAGTGCATGCTGATTGGGTTTGTTTGAAAAAAAAAATGCATTTCACCGAGCGTAGTTGAGGGGTTTTAATAAATAAGAATATTCCTACTTCCCCTCCTCGTGCTCCCAAATACTTAACAGAGACCAACAATGTAAGTCAACATTTACCATCATTTAACAGAGCGGTTTCTGAATGGAACAAACTTGTAGATACAAGTCGAAGTAACCAGAGTTTTTATTCCAGCCAGAACTGAGCAGGATTTGGCTGGTTGAGATTAGCAGTGCAATGTAAGTTTGACTATTTTCGAACGTGTGCCCAATTGATGGGCTAAGTTTACGCAGAACAGTTACTCGGTATATATAAAAATATTTATACACATCATAGTGACTATTCAACAATAAGCCAACATGATAAAAACGTGATCAAACTGAAAAATTAAATTCGCCCGTATATGAGGTTTAATACATCCAAGTAGTCAATCAAACTACTATGTGACAGCTTTTATTATGTTCTGATAATAGAGCTCGTGGGTAAATATAGGTAATATAGGTAAATGTAGTGGAAACACTTGCTTTTAATGATTGCGGGAAATAGGTATGTCATAAAATCTACATGAACGGTGTATGAAGATCCTCCGCAAAATATTTATAATAAAAAGGCTTTAGTGCATTTTCACTTCAAATTCGCACAGCAATGCTCTGTATGGAAGTACCAAAAGTTACAAAGACAGGGGCCTTATTTTTCATTTCGCGTTTTGTTTACGACACCACTCCACCGAAATTGTATGTTAAAAAGTACGGATTTACACATTTGCTTTTCCTCCAGACGTTTCACTATAAACATACAACCATAAAAACTCAACTAGCTACGTACAATTTGATTTAAATGATGTCTAAATTTAACGCAAAATTAAAAATAAGGCCTCTACCTCCGTAACCGATAGTACCGTAATAAAATATTTTCGCGTTTAGATTTTAACTTCATTGCAATGGGGTTGTTTGCACCAGGGATGCGTTTTCACGCTCTTGGTTCCTTTTGTGCTTATGAGGCAACGTTGGAAAAATCTCATAGCAGAGATGATGGAATCAAAACACGCCAATTAGGTATTCATTGCAGAGGTGGTTCCATGCGATGGCCATGTGATGTAGCAGGATATCAGCAATTTCAATAGGTTTAATAGTCGTAGATGTTCGTGTAGGTGAGCAGGAGAGCCAAACACTCACTGGTATGTGGCGTCAGCTGTGACCCAAGCAATTGCTTGCTTCTCAGTCTCTGTGACTTGGTTAACCGACATCTTCCAGACAGTGGCGCCAACATAGATATTTAAATGAAATCAACCCCTTCCATACAGTACTACTATCAGGATTATGTGAACCCCCCAAAAAATCAATGTACATTCAATTTGGAGTTCCGAACTAACTTGCAAGAACTTAACTCACATTTCTAAACTGATGTAAACCAATGCACATCAAATAGACACCTTCGATCAATCGTAAATTCTAGCTTTTCTTATTATTTTCTAAATTAAGTCGCAGGACATCCGTTAGTGAACTTGTCGAAATTTAAATTTCCTTTCCCCGATCTTTCACGACAATCTTCGTTTTCATTGGAATGAAGAGGGGTAATCCTAACTTACTGCTTATTCGGATACTTTATAGCCGATAATGCTAGATTTCTTGGTTTATTGTAGGCAACTGAGCAATAAATTGGATTGATTCCCCAACTCCTGCCGTTTGACGACTCCTTTTTTCGTACTTGATTCATGTTTCATGTACCTCGATTTTTTTGTATTTATCAAAACAACTTTTCATGACAAACTTCCATCGCAAATGCACACGTTATATCTCCATTGTTGAACAGGATACCAGTAAAATATCTCCCTATGTATAGCAATCAAGTGGAATTTTTTGTGAGAATTTAGCTTGAGTCCCACCATCGGAAATATCTTTCCCACTTCGATGACTAGATCCACTCGCTTCCAAATAACCCAAAGCCCAATCGTCCCTCCCCCTGAACATCCCTAGAGTCGCTGTGTATGCAAAAACGCGTCCCAAAACGTCATTGGTGCCATCAAACGATAGTAACCGGAATTAGATCTGGAACGAATAACCAGATTCGAAGAGCCGAAAATATTAGAATGCTGGACGAGGGCGAAGGAAAAGAGCTGAGGAGCAGCACTCGAGATGGTGCTACGATCAGAGGAAGGTAAGAAGGAAGGTAAGATGCATTTTGTCATTGGGAAATTATGCAATTCGTTGCCTCAACGAAGAAGATTCGTAACGAATAATTTTATTGAGATAAATAAAGGAGACTTTATCAGTCAGTGACAGCAAAAATATTGAGTAACGGCTCCACATAATAAGATACAACTATAAAAGTGGGAGGATTTGTGACAACAAATTCTTATTGATTGCATTGACATCAATTAAATTGGGGTCTTGACCACATTCATTATTCAAATTCGTAAAATAAATTGCGAGTTTGGATGAAGTTGAAGAGAAGTTTTGTTCAGAGTCGTGAGGTCGGCCTGGCCTGCCCCTACTGGCATGCTAATGAATTACTAACCAGTAGAGCGTCAGTGCATCACAGTTTGATTCAAACAAGAGTGAGTAGGAATCATGACTTATATTAAACGCTGCGATAATTATGATACCGAATATATATTTAACAGCATTATTATTTGTCTTGAATCAGACTTTGGATATCATTTTAGTCATGCATTCATGATGGAAACCTGGAATTGTATGTATTGGCATACAGCTGTTTTCCCCTAGTTACTAGGGTGGCTAAGATAGGCTGACACAGAGAGGGAAGGTGCCCCAATCTCCCGCCACATGACCGCCGTGTTCACGCCGAGGCTCGAACTCGCAACCTGCAGCACCAGAGGCCGGCACTCGGCCACGGCGGCCAACCTGAAACTAACAACTGCATTTTTTTAGTGGAAATTGATTTAATGTTCGTAGAGGTTCAAGTGTAAGATCATAAGATACCGGCCAACATAAAAACAGAAACACACAAAAAATGGGGCTTTTATATAAAACAAAAATCTATTATTTGCACAAGATACATCTTGAAATTTTAGCCACAGTAGATTGCCTGACGGTCGGTCTGAGTCTGGTCGGGCTGGCCTGGGTGGCCGCTCATGTCGAAGTGCTCTTGCTCAGTTAATGATAACTTGTTTCGTCCTTGCTCCTAATTATTATATGATTCGATAACGTTCTAAATCGATATCCCGTTTGCGATTTACTAACTGTTTCGAGTCTAGATGTTTCGATTCCAGTCCGTTCAAACAAGATGTTTGCATTTTACCGGGTTGTAATTTTGTGAACAATCATGGTTAGGGCCATGAGACCAGGTGACACAAAATCTTGAGCTGCTCAACATTTTCACATCAATAATTTTATTTTATAAATATATAAAGAAATGGAATTCAAATCCATCATCAAGTTCTGTAAATGAGAATAATTGAACAACCCTACCTATCGTATACAAAACAATTAGAGTTCACCTTCACCATTCAATGATATTCTCGATAGGTTGGCATTATTTGCCTCTGGATTTGGTTCAATTTGTTTCTCGCTCTCAAAATTGCCGTCTAAATGCTCTTCATTATATTTATTGGCAAAATCCCCCAAAAAAGCACAGAAAAAACTAAAAACCTTTGACAGATTCAAAAATGATTTAAATTGAGACATTGTACTGAAAGTTAAAGAACCCCTGTTAATTTTATTGCAATTCACTTCAAACTACTGACCTTAGGAAATAAAAAATGTCCACTTGATTTACAAATATCTGAAATTTAAGAGCCTTCGGGAATATCCATCATTGCTGTTTCTTATAAGTAATAAATAAAATTGAGGTGTCGCTCGTGCTTGTTTATTCTTAAAAACACAATGACGCAGTGGCCAAAGAGTTTATAATTGATGGATGCTGTTGAATGACCGATTGTCATGTCGCGGAAATCGAGACAATGTTGAATAATTCACTTCCATTATTGCACGGTAGCGAGTGCTTCTCTGATCTCGAGATACCGTCAACAATTAGTGTCGCACACGTTAGGGGCGGGGCAGCAGGAATGTTAACAGTAAGGGAACAGTAAACTCTTATCTATTCTATCAGTAAAAAGTAAGAATCCCTGAATACCGTTAGGTAGATTTTGTCTAGATGTTATGGCATATCAGCGGCATGCTCTTCAAATGAATACCACTCATGAGTAAGGCAGGACATTATTTATTACTCCAAATCTATGAATATGTATACCAATTAAATCACAAAATCATCAACATAACCGAGAACATTTTTGAGAGCATGTGCATATTAATGTCCTTACTCGTCCTGAATTTATTCACGCTGCACATGCAGAACAAAATAGTAATAAAATGGAATGCCATAGGACAACCCAAATGAACTTCTTGCTTCATTGCCTTCTTCAAAGCGCCCCGCAGGATATAAATCGAGTTTAATATTGCGTGGTAAAAATTACAATATTGTGTTTTATGTTTGTTGAATCAATATAATGACTGTTAGTAATGAAGTATGACAGATATCGTATAGGAGAAAAATTAGTCAGCAAAATATTTAAATAAAATCTACTATTGCTACCTGTCGAACTGTCGTACTTCTTCAATTCTTCTCGCCTTCACACGGACCCTACTAATTGCAGCCAATTCGTCGAGCCACTCGCAGACAGCTTCAGTGAATACGACAACCTGCATCTCTGGGAAGGCAGTGCTTTTTTTTGTACAGAAAACGACCTATATAAGATTACATGCACGTTCCTCCTATTTCCGATCATGCAGTAATTTTCCCCACTCATTGGACTTCCTCCTAGACCACGACTGCCCAATCGCCTTGCCTTTGTAAGGCACTCTTCTCCCAATGCAGTGCTGCTGTCTGAACCGTTGTTGGCCGTAGATGCATGTCATCAGTAATTGCATTATTAGGGTGGAGTTGCTTTAGAAGCTGACTAAATGTGATGAGGTCTGCTATATTCATCTTCTGCGGTCTCTTAAACAGCGACAAGTACCCATTGGAAATAAATTACGTCTTTAATTTACTGTCAGTTCATCGGAACCAATTTTCAATAGGAACACGTTGTATTGATTGGTCACAAGATGAACTTAATATTTGATGACTTCATAACCCATTATACCGTGCATCCTCGATGATTGCTGTTCAATACATTGCCATCGTTAAATACCGATATAGGCATTGCATACATTGCCTATACAGACCCAACAATATATAATGAACACAAAAAAATATACATGGCAGCACTAACACAATATATCTTCAGATTCTTTATGAGTAGTTCTACTTTTCGCACACACCGTTTGTCATGCAAGAGCAGTTATAGCATTCGCCAAGCACAAATTGATTTCACACATCGTTCATATGACACTGATGGTCATTTCTGCCCCATGACGGACAGTGGGTGGACCGCCCTAATGCGTGTACACACGAATCCTTTAGCAACTCACGTTACACTGGCCATTTTCCGAGCAAACAAGATCAGCGCGCTTTGTAGGATGAATCGGGGTCATTAAGTTGGAAAAATGCTTTAGTTTTGCCCAGTTACGCTAGTTTCTAGTATGGTCATAGCCCCCAACTGAACTATTTGGGTTATTCATTGCTGAAAATCATGTATTGGTGAAATTAAACACTGGTAGACGAGTGCTTACGCTGAAATAATTCAGAAACGTACGTCACTGTGTCTTATGAGAAAAAATTGAAACCTTTTTCAATGTTTACAGTTATTTAATGCAAGAGTTGAGAGAAAAATTGCAGACTAATGATTTAAACATAATATTCACAGCAAAAGTAAGCACGTAGAGTACGTTTTTTAAACTCTATCTCTCTATCTGAGCACAGCTGCTCCTATAACGACTTCGTTCTGTGAGTTTGTTGGGCGAAATGGGTACTTGGTGTAACCATCTTGCCGTCCTGAATATAGTTTACAATTTTCAAGTACACACATAAGATTCAGTTATTTGTTTCACATTTTTTGTAGGACCATATTTACTTTTATGTAGTTCTCTTTCAGGACCTCTGGAAGTAAACATGAGGAACAGGCAAACTTCCTGTCTTTAGGCAGCAATTAATGCACCGCCCTCCTTTGACCTTCGTTCTCAGTGGCGATGAATAAAATCCATTTATCCGAATTGAACTGATGCATTATGTCAGCAGCGCTGAAAATGGGCTTTAAATGTTGATGGAAAACACGAAATTGTCTAATTCTGCGGCAATAAAATGTTAAATTAACTTTAGATTGAAAAAAAAGTGTTCACTGAGACTTGAAGCAAAGATCTCATTGACTATCATGACAGAGCTACATCTGTAACCGACATTGAGATGACCTTGTGTCAAAGACACAACTTCCCATGTCCAAAATTTTTCCAATATGTATCACCGAAATTACTGCAGCAGCCCTCGTGATGTCTGAACATTTATCCATTGCTTCTGCATTAGCATCATCTAGAGCAAGGTGTGGTGGTGAAGCAAATCAAAAACCGTTACTCCACTGCAATGTGAGGAGTGATATGACGTCTTTTCATGCTGGTTCCGGCCGGACATCTTCCCCACGCAGAATTATAGCAATCATCAAGGCGCTCTTGGGACTCACGCCACACCATTAGTACCTCAAATTTCATTGATTTGACTTCACCTTCGGGCTCATAAGCGGAGAATTTTGTTTCAGTTCGTGCTTAGCTTGTATAGAGCCCATGGCTTATCTTGATCTCCCCCCAGGAGTTACATTAGAGTGACCTTCATATTTGTTATTCCAGTGAACTCTCGAACATCGAAATAATGTTATTCGCCGTATAGCCTCGATTAGGATGTCTTAGAGTTCTCGAATGACTTAGTATTGTGATAAGTTTTAAACTATTTAATTTTCACAACATTCAACTGCTGTCCGTTTAATAATAACCAAAGTTTGTTCTGATCTGGGGAGTTTGGTTCGTTCCATAGCTGGACGTGTTCTTGGTCCCAAACACGAGTTCGAATCGTATTGCCTAGCTCTGGTGAACTCCTATGATGGACAATCTAAAAGATATTTTGTCAGAAACTAGCTGAATTGAACCCGTTTCTAATTATTATAAACATGCATTTCGAACTATTTGCCATTCAGGCCCAAAAGGCCTTCTGTAGTTACATGCTTCCATCCATCCGTGCGCTCGTTCTGTCACCATCTCTTTTAATGTAATGGTTGCTCTATTGATGTGTTGATTTTCATGTTCTATGTCTCACAGCTTTAAACAACCATAATGAAGAGATACGCGACAGATGGTTTCCAAGGTTCAAGTCGTTTTACTAAGGACAGGCACTTAGCCCAAACGCAATTTTTTTTTAGCTCCTACGATGTCAAAATTCTTTGTCTAGAAATTTTAGATAAGATTTGTTAGATTATTTTTCCTAATGTAGATTTGTTATAGTACGTTCCTGTACATGAGCTTCATAACCATGAGGTTTTCGTGACGTATTCTATTTTTTTGTTAATACAATTAACCTCTTTGAAATACTGGTCGGCCAGGAGCTTGTGATTGTCACGGACTTTTATATGGTGACTATGAATACGTTCAAGAGTAGTTACTCATTTTTGATAAAGTTTGATATAAGTCCGATACCCGTTGTTAATTTCGCAAAAACTAGGATGCATATCTCTGATGTTACTCGTCATACTTACAACGATATTTTCGGTAGATACTGGTAGAAAAGCAGAGATAGCCAAGCTGCGGACTCGGGTTTGATTTCCTCAGGTCAATGATATTTTGTCTCGATAGCAATATACCTTCCCTCCTGTTATGTACTATGAATTCAGAAATGTATCATCACTCGCTGATATTCTATTATTCCATTAGAGCAGCTCTCCTTTGGCACGCGGGCGTCTCAATTACAAGGTTGATCTAATCAATTAATTTATTCCAGAACTGCTTTGTATCCACTTTTGCTGCTTTGAAATTAAGCCCATTAATGTAGTCTTGCATCAGTAGTTTGATGCAATACTGAATGATGCGATGCTCAGTCTGGACGGAATTCAGTCTCCCGAAGGTCTCCAGAGCATTATTACCTTCATATTTGTTAATGTCCAACGTTCACCAATAGTGTACATTCATTTAGAAGCTTTCTTCTTAATAAATAAATAAATCAGATAAACTATTGCATATCAAATCCTTGAATGATACTTGATTTGGCAACGCTTACATTTATTTCGACTTGTATGAGAGGCGTTCAGAGCTCAAGCAACTGTTAGCTACGTTCAGAAACAACTACACAGAAAATGATTAGCAAATTCTCCCAAAGGTTACGTTCGTTGTTCTCAGAAATTGTACACAACATGTAAACCGAACCGCAAGCAGTTGATTTCTTTGATGGATAATAAGAATACAGCAGTTGATAATT
>SDVV010040326.1:0-10543 GCA_016164225.1 Gammarus roeselii | reverse complement strand
ATATTTATATAAATGGGATATCATTTATACGAAAACTTAACATTTTCACATCGAAAATTTAACGTGAGCATCTTGGCGAAACATAAGTAATAACTTCGACCTCCCTCTCTTGTGTTATCTTTATCCTTAGTACCAGTGCCACTCTGTGTTTTTTTTATCAATGATATAAATTTATTCCTCACCTGAAGCTGTCGACTCGTCATATCGGTGTAAGATTTATCATCTGTTTTTTTTTTTTTCTCTGATTTATTCGTGTTCTAGACTAACGTCCTTAGTACGCATTTTAGATAAACGGCGACCTTTGGGAAAAGTGTATGCAACACTTGCAATCCTATCCTTGTAACCAAAACTTTGTATATAGTCTTCAGCGAGCTTTTTTTGGACGCGAATTTTTTGATTACTTCTACATGTTTTTAACATCGAATCGTTTCAGGTTTCTTCATGCTATTGCCCACGTTACCATTCATTATATTCCCGCAGATTTCCAAAATATACACACTCTCTTATCACTCAAATGTTTGAGACATGATTCTCTCTCCTCATGCTTCATTACCATTAATTTTGAAACAAAGTCAGATATACATTTGATTTTATTATGCAATTTTACACTTCATATACTTGACAAACTTGCACTACCTTATTTAATAATTCGGTTTCCTTCAACGTTTGTAGGTTTTTCTTCACATGACATATCCTCGATATCACTGTCACTGATATCCATTCCACTGAAAGTGTCCCACGTTTTCCCCTTATTTTCATTATTTTCAATTTCGGCTACGGTTTGGGTACACTCCCCCCATTTCACATAATCTTCGTACGTTTCACGTTTGGTTGATACCGGCATCGTACTTTCTTCACTGCCCGCACCCTGTTGAGCGTCGTCTATATCATTTTTTTATGCCCAAGTCCGGATTATTATGTTCTATCAACACACCCGTAGCATCCTTAGAGCTTATATTTTTTCGACCATTTTTAAGAGTATCATATTCAAGATATTGCTGTCCATTCAGATGTTGCCAAAACCCGAACGTCGATCTTGATTTGCTTAATTTTATCTCCGCATTGCAAATAACACATACCCTGCATTTTCCTTTCTAGTAAAATACTTCCATATCGAACTGGGCGACATCCTTCTTCCCTTTAAGCGGACCGCTATCTGAATGAGTACAGATTTACATACTTTTATTATACATGGCCCAACTGCGTTTGCTCATGTATGGGGTAGCATGGAGGCATTTACACACATTTTGTGCAAAATGGGTTACCATTCACTGCCAGATGCATATTACCTAATCTAACCAACTTAACCAGGAATTATGTGTCATCGCTCGAGATTTTACTTGCATTTTATCACGGATTGATACCGCCAAATGCCGGCATATGCCGGCATCTGCCGGTATAATGTAGCTGTATTCACGGTTTGATCCCGTCATATGCCGGCATATGCTGGTATAATGTAGGCGTATTCACGGTTAATGTCGGTATAATGTCGGCATTTACACACATTTTTGCAAAAGGGTTACCATTCACTGTCAGATGCATATTACCTAATCTAACAAACTTAACCATGAATTATGTGTCATCGCTCGAGATTTTTCATGCATTTTATCACGGTTTGATACCGCCATATACCGGCATATGCCGGCCTATGCCGGCATATGACGGTATAATGTAGCTGTATTCACGGTTTGATCCCGCCATATGCCGGCATATGCCGACATATGCTGGTATAATGTAGGCACATTCACGATCGATGTCGGTATAATGTCGACATTTACATACATTTTTGCAAAAGGGGGACCATACACTGCCGGATGCATTAATACCTACCCATCCTAACCTCACCCATAGAACAACATCCCTTGCTGTTGATACAAGATATTTTATGTGCATCAGCTACATGGTATGTTAGGTTAGAAGAAGTAATCATCCTATCCTAGCTTAACCTAACTTATGTACGGTTTCAGTCAATGTTTTATACGATGCATAATCCATATCTCTACATTTGATCAATCCTCTGCAGATTGATACACACATCTAATTCTGAACTTGTAAATCATCAGAAAACTAACCTAACCTAGCCTATGTACGATATTCAGTCATTGTTTTATTCAATGCATAACAAATATCTCCACTTTACTCCACATTTTGATCTAGCCTTTGCAGTTTTGACACGTAATTATTTCTACTTCGCAATCACACGAACTCATATATGTTACCAGAGAGGTCAGATTTTTTTAATCCTAGATGAATTGAATGTTACAAGTTATTCATATTTTTTTCAATCATCATACAAATGGGCGACTTCATCTCATACTAGGTCCACCACATTTTTCTTCAATATCTCCTGACAATTCATCCTTTGACGACTTGCAAAATTAATCTGACTTTATTCTTTCCAATCATTTTTTCAAACTCTTCACGATGACAGCGTTTCAAATGTTTCCACACGTTACTCGTCGATTTATGTTTATTCAACTTTATATCCTTCTTGATTAGTTTACAGACCCCCATCATCCATTTCTTTCGAACAATCGAGGATTCAAGCTATAACCCATCCTTCCACAACAGAATCCCAATATTGACTGAATATTTTCTCATCGGACTCTGATTTATGCCTCACCATTCTGTCACACATATACAGCATTTACCCCGAGATAGGTTTATGGGTAGCGTTGCAACCCTTGAAATATATTCTACTACCGTATTCAACAATTTCGATGTTACCTCCGTCCAACGCAATGTATGCGATTTCATTGCTTAACCTTTGGGTTGTAGGATATTATAAACAATTGATTTAGGATTTACATACTTTTATTAGTATTATTTAAAGATATTGCTGACATCATCAATGACTTTTATCTGTTTTTTTCGATTACAGCATGGTTTGTACAGCCACCCATACCCTGCATCACGATGTTTAAGTTTTCTATCAAAATCTATCAAATAATCCACCGTATCTTAGTTGCGAATACCGAAGGCTGTTCCGTGCCCTTGTGTCCACAAATGTAATTCATCTTCTTCTTGAACTTTAATTACTCGAAGCTTCTCAAATTCAATGTCGTTCTATTTTTCATCCATGAGGAATTCTTTCATACGTTCCAGGTTTTCTTCAGATCTTAGGAAAAAGACGTCCCAACACTTCAGCTTTATTACAATCATGACTATTTTCCACTCGGATCATATCAATTTCGAGAGATGCTTTCTTATTTCCCTTGAAGTTTGTTACATACGACTGAAACCCGTCGATGTCAGTTACCCAGAGCCGACTTTCTTTTTCCTTCATCCATTTATGAATGTTAGCTCCCACTCACTTGATTCTTGTTTTACCCATTCTGAGATAACTGGTATCTTCAACATTAGTCAAGATTTTTTCGATCCGTCTCATACCATCTGCGGAGATTTCTTCTTCCAAAACACGTAAACTAATTTTTTGCCACTTGCACATTCATTGTTATCTTTTTGAGGATGATCCGTCCGTCTCCGCTTGTCCTCCACGTAACACTGACTCCAATCACGTCACACAGCTTGCTATTATAATGCGCTCGCAAATCTCATCAAGGAAAACAATCATACGCTCACAAAAGATAGGGAATAAAATGTTCTGCTTTCACCAGTACTTTTGTCTAGTATTTCCCTTCCTCGTAGATGTATATCCTAAACGTGTAATGCTGTTAGGTTTTCTGCATTATTATGACATATACTCGGGGTTTTATTTGAGTTACATAAAGTAAAATACGGAGCTTCAAGTTCCGTTGGCATATCCGCGTAAACAGAACCTCGAAAATTTGAATGTACAAAACATGCATTATTAATCAAAATATTTCTCTGTGTAATAAAATTCTTCGAACACTTCTGAGATTGATAGCCCGCTGGTTTCTGACAAAGTTGTAAGTGGCTTATGCCAATCCTCAATAGACTTTGCAATACAGTCAATTTTTTTACGATTTACGATTCCGAGTAACATTCTACTTGCGATATGGCATAAGTAAACAGGAAATTTGTGTTCTGATCCGTATTGCAATTTGCATGCGGATTCAAGAAACCATCAGTGGTGTAGGGCCAAGGATCAGCGGGTACATTCGCACAAATATTGCATCGAAGATCGGAAAATAGACATAAGCTCCTCTCCTCTCCATTTCGCAAACCACTCTTTATCGTAGTATCACGTGGAATAAAAGCCAGAGATCTAATTCCATGTGGAGGGCACATCGGATGGAGTGATCGTGTCAGGGCTTCTTATGAACTATTAGAGAAATAATGCGCAACATTGTATGTTCTATCGTTATCTGAAACGGCTTAAACTTGCGGTGAACGCTGCAAGTGTTCAATTTACTTGAAAGTCTATGAACTCGAGAACTTGGAGATCGGATCTGTTCCTAAGGTTATAACTCCAGCAGGAGCGGAAGGCGGCAGTACAGTGTGGTTGGTTGCCACAATCTCTGGAGAGAATTGGTGCGTCCAATGGTTTTCCTATCTATGAGGTTCTAGGAAATAAATGGTGGAGAAATCGTCTTTGTGCCTGCGGGCCCCATAACAAAAAAATTCGCACGCGGCAGATCACTGGACAACTGGTCGAGGGATGTCAATGATCTGTGGATCTACAATATCGTCAACTTGCAGTTCCGTGCATAGATAGAGATATGCAATTAAGTAGATCTTTCGGATTTGCATGGGGACGACATACCGTGACCCACTAAAATCTGATTACTATCAAATGTTTATGAAACCATAAGGCCATTTGGATTGTCGGTTCAGTATTGAACAGATTCGGTGGTATGAGATGCTGGCAATCAGTCAAAATTTCAGTGATCCTACGTGGTCACGTCATCATATTTCAGTCATTTCCTGCATGGTCAACAATTTCAACTATATATTTTTTTTAGGAGGTTGCAATACTTTGGAACATGACAACGAGAAAATACTGCGATTAATTTTTTTCTTCAAAAATTGAACAAATACAGAACATCATTAATCGATATTAGATTCCTCAGATTGTCTTTTTGTTTCCCTGCACGAAGGAATGATGTACTTTGCACTCTACGGAAGTTGACCATGATGCATTCTGTTCGAATTGCAGCTGTTTTTGTAAAATCAGCAGAATTATTTAAATTACCTGCTTATCGCACTAATCGCAGACCCCGCTTATCATCTCTATCATGCCCTTGACATTGTTTGCAATTTGAAATAGAAAATTTATCTTCTACGTGTTATTGTGTGGCTTGTTTCCAATTATTTTGTTATTTATACCTCGAGCCTGAGTATCATTCAAAAGGATATCTGCACTATATGCAACAACTATATCGCCAACATTCGAATCTGTAATTTTGAAATATATCTTCTAACGATTTACATTATTGAATAAATAAAGATCATCGATCACAACAATATGTTTTCACAAATTCAACGCTTCAATGTAATCTTTTTTCACACGAAGTGGTGTGGTTGTATATTCTTATTAATATATATAATTACAGAGATCGACTCATGGTTCTAAAACTTAACATGGTGTTAACTTCTATTAGTGAGTTTATTAAGAAAGCTAGTTGAATAGACCTATCCGCCAACGTCAAACAGGTTTTCATTAGGTTTATCCTTAAAAAAAGTGAAAACGAGACGTTTAAAACTTAGTTGGTAACAGAGAACAAAATCATCCACCTTCGACTAAAAGAACTTGTATTATATGTTTCCGTTAGTGTAAGAGTTACTTTATATTACATCTGCATCGTCATAAACACAAGTATCTGCCTGTGTATGTGATACTATGTTTTTGTTGCTTCGATCATAACGGATTTCACATGTCATCTCACGTCCATAGTAGAGGTGAGCGTCAAATATCTCTACCCTTGTCTGCCCCCGGCCACATCTTGTGGCCCGCCAAGTCAATTTAAAGAAATCACAGGCAATCAAATCATATACCGATGGATACTAATTAATGACCGACGGGCTTGTGAGTTTGCCCGACCCAGGAGAGGTCTCAAATTCATTTTTTAGGGAGAGAAAGTACTATTGGAACTTAGTTTAGTCCTCATGCTGCTATCTGCATGCGCTTATCGAGGATGATGACGTCAGGCCGACGTGTAAAACCTTCGACCAGCTGAATATATTAGGAATGTGTCAATTGGTAATTCAGGGCATGCAAACATGCTTCCATTCACAGCACGACGCGTATCCACTAATAGACACTTCCAAACAGCATCTAACGAGTGTCCTGGTCATGGCAATGAACTGTTATGCAATCATAGAGCTGTGCCCAAGCATGTTATATAGTCTTCCACATATATTTATGGCAAGAGTCTTCGTCAGGATTGATCCGCCGGAAAATGCAGAAACCTCCATTTTAAAACGCAAGCAGAAAAAATGAGTGTGCAGAGGTCTCAAATTGGGCGATCGAAATCATCTCCAAATATTCTCTCGGTTCAGGAAAAAGAGAAGAGAGAAGTTAAATTGATTGGCCCTTTGAATCCTTCGATGATTTACCTTCAGCAAAAATACATTAATTAGCAATGAATAAGTGTAGTCAAGTGCATTCATTAACCGGAACGAAACTGTAAGTTTCGATCCAATATGCTCCTTTGATTTTGATTCAAGATTAGTAGCACAGTGAAATATTATTACTGATGTTATAGATCGAGAACTGCCCACCTCTAATACAATTCAGTCAGAATGGGCAGAAAAAAATATTTGGATCTAGAAAAAAGGGACTGGAATGTAAAAACATGTTCTTAATCACATCTTGCTGTGTGATTGCATACGGTTGGTGCACTTTAGAGAGATCCGAGGCCGGAACTGTGATAGAGTGGTGAGATAACGAATCATTATAGTTTAGTTATGAAAGTTTTCCATATAAAATTAGCACTACAAATGATTGATTTATATGGATAAAAAAGAATTGATCCAGCGAAGTACGATGTATGAAATTGTTTTTCTTGATTATCAACTGTTATCAGCATCCGAGTGCCAGCCGGGACATTGTGGTCACCATTCCAGGATCCGGAGTAGGTTGGAAGGATGTATAATAAAGATATACATCATTAAATCATCAATGACACTGAAATAATGCAAATAATTGGATATAAAGGTTTATTAACAACTTAAATGGATGTGACTTCTTTTTCTCATGTTTCTTAGTTGAAAGGAAACGTTTCATATTTAAAACAAATGTTATGATAGACATATCTAAGATTCAAGTAATCCAGATGTCATCAAATGGCTGTAGTGGTAAGCCATAGTCATATGGGAAGGTGAAAAAAGTAATTCAACAACTTTCAACATGATGACTTTAAAAATATTAAATATCTCCATCACAGCGAGCTAAGATCCCGGCAGAGCACATGTGAGATTCGAGGTTCAAAAAATCTCATTGATGAAGGAGTCGACATGTTAAGCTAAATCAAAGCCGTTTTAAACAAAGAATATGACACGCAGGACTACAAATTAGAAGGGGATCATGAATAAGGACAGGTCATTGTAGACAATGCCCACTAAGGACAGGTCATTGTAGACAATGCCCACTAAGGACAGGTCATTGTAGACAATGCCCACTAAGGACAGGTCATTGTAGACAATGCCCAACTGTTTCACTCGTTCCATTTAGCAGCTCAGACAGCTATTTCCCTCTGTGCTTGAGCATCTGAAAAAGTAGCTTAAGATGATACATTCATACTTTCAATCGAATATGTTAAACGGTATTGTGTTTTTATTTATTTTTTCCGTTTTCCGTTAAATTTCCTAATATATTCTCAACTGCGAGCTATCTAACGATATAGAAGATCATTTTGAAGAATAAATTCGCAGTAGGCTTTCCATTACACGGCATTGGCTACCTTACCTATTTGTTTGGCCACTGTAATGTTTGGAAAAGGACGAGAGAGTTAATATTTCTTAAACCAAAACTCGTCAGCACAATCGTGAGCTCATGACCGATAAAAAACTTCAGTGGTACTAAACCACATTATTGTATTGATATTTACCTTTATGAAGTATCAAACCCTTGAAAGCCTCATCGAAAGTTGACAAAAAGTTACGTCGTTCAGAGCTTCATTTGAAAAAAAAAAAAAAAAACTAACTTCGAAAAATGCAGACGCAGAGTGACAGGCTCCTCCCTCCGGTGTCAGAGCCGTGTATTATGCCGAGTGATTACATCAGCCATTTGGCTGACCGGTGTACGAGCCATGTATTATGCCGGGTGATTACATCAACGACTTGGCTGACTGGTGTCAAAGCCGTGTATTATGCCGTGTGATTACATCAACGACTTGGCTGACCGGTGACAGAGCCGTGTATTATGCCGTGTGATTACATCAGCCACTTGGCTGACCGGTGTCAGAGCCGTGTATTATGCCGTGTGATTACATCAGCCACTTGACTGACCGGTGTCAGAGCCGTGTATTATGTCGTGCGATTTCATCAGACACTTGGCTGACCGGTGTCAGAGTCGTGTATTATGCCGTGTGATTACAGCAGCCACTTGGCTGACCGGTTCGATTCTCGGAAATGTGATGACATTTCTCTCGGTTAGTGCATACCAAGCTGAAATGTACTTTAAATGAATACACCCTCATTAATGCTGGGATCGAATTTAACGCTTGCTTCTACCATGGTGTCGCTTGGAGGTTGATGTAATCACGCCGTTTAGTACCAGCGGCTTGTCCATCGTTGAGCCGTCTTGATGTAGTGGGTGATGCACTACACGTGTTACGTGAAAGGAAACTGACTGGTTCAGTTAGGTTTAATTGTAAAATTTATTATTCTCTCATTTCATGTTTATTTTATGTAGGCTTAAGTAGTTGTTTAAATTGATCTACATTGATAAACTAAGAATGCGTACAATAGGCAAAACAACGAGCTTCAGTTCAACACATTTAGAATAGTTCTGCACTAAAAGATCAGTTAATAGGAAAACTACTAGCTGATGAGCATTTCAGATGTATCTTTAGCATTATCATATAATAAAAATTTGTAAAATCCAACGAGGAAACGATCTGACAAGTAAAACCATTGATCCCTGTCCATGTAAAGTTAATTACTGATCGAGAAAAGGCCTAATTTCCACGGTAACGGATATTGATTAGAAAGTCTATTATGTTAAAGTACGTTTGAACAAGTTAAATCACAAAAATAAGATAGTTGCAAAAAAACTACAAGGAACTATTCCATCACAATTTTGTTTTAAATACTTCATCAACCGTTTGTAATTTTAATGTCTCAATTGCCCTCGACTCGGCCGCCCTTGAAGGAACGGGAGCATTCAACTTGATGAGCCCAGCTCGTTATTTTTGTACTTTTAGTCTCTAAAAATTATTGTACAACTCAAAGGTTACAGGAAATATTTTCAACTTTACGTGGGATCCGGTAGTGTTATAACATCTGGAAACACCAACACACACTAACTCGAATTTTATTACAACTGTTATAAGCCTTCAATTGTATAGATTGAAGCAACTCGATAGTGTGGAACTCTTTTGGTGATCAAAGACAAAAACCTACACAACGTAGCTACTTAATTTGTAGTCTTACCTGTTTACCAGCGGCATAAATGTGTTGCCAGTAGCAAATGATCACGAGATTCGGAATAATAAATGAGTCATTGATTTATTTAAATAGTACAGAAGTAAGTAGAGCAATATGTTTTGAAATGCAAAATGAAATTTGTAGTAGGATACATAGAAATGGTTCATTTAATCTCATTAATGGAGCTCTTTATTGATTTATCGATTGGAGACTGCTGTATTTTTTGATACTGCTTGTTGGCTCAACCAGTAAATCATTTAAATGATTCTTCTTCGGGTCTCTGAGAACATCAAAACGACTGGTGGTTCAGTTATTTAACTCTTATTTGTATCTTGCTTCTTTCTTCGAGTCCGCGGGAACTCACAATTTTGAAAACGTACTAGATAACTGTCTTTGACACTCAATTAAAACTAGTATTTTTTGCAGATTGATTCATCAGAGCATACCTCCATACAAATGGACAAAACAAACAATATACAGTGTGTGTCATGGATTCGCAATATTTGCCTCCACTAAAATAGAGCTCAACATACGTCGGTATAAAGTTATTGTCTGGAAACTGTATCTAAATAAAAAAAATATCGATGGCAACCGAATGTAGTACGACGTTCTTGAAATCGTTCGATGCTTGAATAATGAATTTTTTTATTGTTGCCTATAATAGAGGATACCGCATCCTTTTTGTTTTTTAGAAACCGTCTATGAAATTCCCCGTCGTTCAATGAATGGGGATATACGAAAGCGTTGAGGCGAGTATTTTGATGTGTTGCAAAATGCTTAGGATGACAGAGAAGCTGACATTGTTTCTGTAGGTGGTTGTGCACGGATGCCGGTGATCGGAGGAGTAAAGTTTTCCAAGAAGAGATCAAGGTGACGTCTATTGTTGAGCAATAGGTGGAACATCAGCGAGCAATCTTCATTTTTCTCGTGATCAGCTACATATCTTTTTTGGAATATTTGTAGTAGCATAGAAATGTCCTGAAACAGTATAAACATTACATATACAAATTTCAGGGGTTTGTTATATATA
>SDVV010040325.1:0-10543 GCA_016164225.1 Gammarus roeselii | reverse complement strand
CGCTGCCAATCGTTCCTCGAGAAAACTGAGTTCGTATTTTAATTATATTAAAACGACTGGAACATTTAGAACATAGAAATAGTCAAAATGCTAGTTAACACTTATGGTAATTTGGAAAAGAAAATTGTGATCGCTAAAAACGTAGAAAACATATGTATCGTCTGAGTAAAAACGATTAGATGGTGTCTCAATGTTGAGAGTTATGGTGGTGGTGGTCGTTCATGAACATAAATGCGATTCCTTGTTATTGGTATTATGCATTTAGCTTGTGTTTGTTGGCAAAGTTACCGTTTTGAATTGATCGGTCAATAGATGTTCATTAAGCCTATTCTTGAAGGACTTGTTGGATTCAAGATTTTTGAGACTTGTTGGGTACTGTGGATCCTTGGGGCTCTGAAGCAGGGTAGGTAGTGTGTTATTCCTCCTTACTGTCATCCAGGGAGTGCTGGGACCACATGGCCTCAGCACCTTAGGAGCTTCTGTACCTCCTGTGGCACCCGTACATACCATAGACGTTCGCTGCGTAGAGGACTTTGACTTTTCGCTGTAGTATACCTAACTCGAACATTAAAAGAAGAATAAAAACAAAGAGTAACGTGATGCAGCACTGTTTGCTAGTTTGAAAATCGGCAACAGAAGGAATAGTCGACAACAGCGAAAACTTAGCTCCTAGCGGCAAACTAATATGCGGGCCCTGAATTTGAGGGCCCAAATAATGTTTGAGTATGGGTAAATACACATATGGCGTTATGGCAACGGCAGTGACATACCTGCTCGACTCGACCAAAAACAATATGCAGGCCGTGAGCATGAGCAACCAAAGAGTAGTTACGTAATCAATACATATTGCCCTCCAGAGAGGGTGGGTGAACCGTCCGGTTGGCATTAAATTCTAAATATGCCAGTACAAACAATGTGTACAATAGCTAACTCTTACGGTAACAGAGTAGTACTGCAAGTATGATAAAGGAAATACATATTTCGTAATCCGTAACCTGTAGGCTTTGCGTGGAGTGTCGCTGCACGCGATGGTACGATAAGTATGTACATACTCGATGATACGTAGAGGAGTCTCTGGCATTAGCGGATGCGCTGTCCGAAACTTATGAGGTGAGAAGGACCATCTACCTAGTTCCCGAAGAGACGCAGGGTTGGTTAGGCCTCTGTACTGTCGAGAGGTATTTGTGCACGAATACGTGGGGCGACCTCCAAAACGCCTTGGATATGATGTCTTGAAGCGGGACTCCATGTGTCCTGGCGAGAGACGAGGCATACTTTCGGACAGTGAGCTTTAGTGAAGGCATGCGGTGTTGCCATATTGTTAAGCGAGCAGATGTAATGCCCCACCGATGACGCCTTGAGAGGTTTGCCTGAAGTAGGATGGATGAACATAAAGTCATTGTTCGACGGACATCGTACTACGTAGGCTTTGAGTACGGTCGTAGGGCCCAGGCCGTGTTCCTAACCATCCGGCAGCAGTGAGACGACAGAGATGAACGTTGGCGTGTGGGTGAGGGTCTGGTTTTTGTACAGGAGCTTTGTCAGCGGTCAGTATGAGCGCGCATGGAGGGTTCGTGGAGAAATGTAGTCCCGTACGTGACATGGCTGCCATTTCCGAGACCCTGTTGCCTGCTACGAGCATGACGAGAAACAGAGTTTCTGAAAGAGCGCCAGAGTTGACGTCGTCTGAATATATTGAGCCGAGCATCGGCTCGAGCTTCCACTGTGGCACGAAACGTCATCGTGGCGGATTCTCGTGAAAATGGGCCCTAGCCAGTTCCTTGAAGATCGCCCCGCGGGTCGTGACGCCAAAGCCATGTGAGAGAGGCACTGTGGCGTATTCCTGTAGACCAATACTGCACGAGAGTTAAGCCGCTTCTGCTTGCCGGCCTAATGCAGGAACGTCAAGTGGGTGGACTGGTTGATGGACTGCACCCGCGTGGCGCGTAGCCACGTTTGGAAACCAGTCCAGACGCTTTGGTGTTGGCGTTTTGTGGACAGCTTGTGCGTGTTTACCAGAATGTCCGCCAGCGATCTATTGAATTTAATTGTGAGCACCGTTTTTAAAAATGGAATGCGAGATGACGCAAGAAGGGTCGTGATGTTAGAGGGACCTCCCTGCCTTTGATACACTGGGACACGTCGAGGGCGAGCGAAATTTCGCTGAAGGACGCGACGACCGCGGGCCACCACAGCGCGTTGGGGTGGTCGGAGACCACAAGGACGCCGTTGTAACGGTACGTCTCAAGTTTGTGGAGCACTTGGGGGATCATGTTGTGTGTAGGGAACAGGTATATTGCCTTTTACTGGTTCCAGTCGCATAGGAGAGAATCTACTAAAGCCGCTCGCGGGTGACGAAACGGAACTGCAAAAAGTGGAAGCTTGTGGTTCCCCTGATGCGCGAAGAGGTCGATTTGCATGGTCCCGCGCAGGGAAAGAGGCGGGAGAAGCATTGAGGCGTCAGCGTCCACTCCGTCTCCACTGGTTTGAGACGTGAGAGCTGATGGGCCCAAGCGTTCTACGACCCGGGAAGGTAAGTCGCGAGGAGGGAGAGGTGACGGCGCTGGAGGATCTGCAGGAGCTGTGCTCCGAACTTCTGCAACACTGGGGTCTTGCTGGAGCCCAAGTGGTTGTCTGACAACACGCGGATTGTGGTGTTTTACCAATGAGCTCGTGCACCCAGCGCGTGTATGATGGCGAGCGATTCCTTCGCTGTAATAGGGAGATTGCGTTAAAAGGGAGACCAGCGGCTGTATGACTGCTGGTCGCTGCAGCATACGGCCCCCCACGCTTCGTCTGACTCATCCGTCCACAGAAGGTGCTCTGGTGGAGGCATTATGAACGGGACGGAGGAATGAAGGAAGGTCTCGCCGCGCCAGTGCTGAGCTTCCTGGCGGTAGGGATTGTTGAGACGGCAGGGCTTGCGGGAAAGGTGGAGGGAGCATGCTGCTGGCACAACCTCGGGATAAAAAGTGGCGAGCATGACGTAGATAATTTGTGAGGAAACTTATTATGCCGAGGAAACTCTCATGCTGTCGAAGCGAGAGTGTTCCGCGGGAAAGTATCTCCGTGGCCATGTCCCTGCAGCAGTCGATGTGTCGTAAGGTTGGGGCGATGGACCCGGCCTTGCCGTTGAGTGTGACCCACAAGAAGTCGATCTGCTGGGTGGGTTCTAGAATAGATTTTCGCAGGTGGACGCGGAAGCCTAGCTTGAGGAGAGGTTTGCAGGCCGTCTGGGTGTTGTGCCGGCAGTGAAGTGCTGTCGGTGCCCAGAGTAGTTAGTCGTCGATGTAGAAGGCCGCATTTATCCCTTGCAAGTGAAGTAAACGAAGGGGTAGCTTCGCGACCGTTGTGAAGATTTTTGGTCCCAGGTTGAGACCGAATATGAGGGCCAGAAAGAAAAACATTTGGCCTCGCAGTTTGAAGGCCAAGAACTTTTGAAACCTGGGATGAATTGGGATGTGCGGGAAGGCGTCCTTGATATCCAAATTGGTGAACCAGAGAGAGGTGGTTAAGCACTGCCCGTATGCGCTGCGGATGGGACATGCGGAACGTGGATAACAGGATGTATTCGTTGAGTTTAGAGAGGTCGATCACCAGGCGAACTCCTCCCGAGGCCTTGAGGACCGCAAAGATGCGAGATACGAATGTCGGTTGTCTGGGCACCGCCTTGACTATCCATTCGCGCAGAAATTTCAATACGAGAGGTTCTAGAACATCCTTGCGTTGTCGGTGGAAGACCGTGTGATCGAGTGGGGGGGGGGTCATGGCGTCCATTTTCCGAAAAGGCCTGTGTCAATAGTGCGTTTGAACAAAAGCGTGGCCTAGGTCCAGTGCGCAAGGCGGCTCCTGAGGGTTGCCAGCAGAACGTCAGAGTTTGCGGAAAGAGGGGCGGTCCCGTTGTCTGGGGTTAGCTGTTGGCTGCGAGAGGGAGGTGGCAGGTCGATTGCGTGCCGAGGTTCCCCGACCTCTCCCCCTCGGAACATACTGGGTGCGTATCCGGCCCCCAGGGCAGGAGGGGAGCGGGGCCTTGAGCTTGCATGAGGGGCACCGGAAACCACTCGCCTCCCCTTCGGTTGTCTAGCGTCGTGCTGGAACGTAGGGCGTGCCCTGGGCGGTGGGGGTCGGCCACGAAAGGAGCCTCTTACCATCCCGCCTCGGCTATGGAATGAATGTTTTGCGACACCTTTCTGGTGTTGCGGGGGTCTCCGTGGTGCAGGGGCAACGAAACCTGAAGTAGAGGGCATCAGAAAGAAGGGGACCTCTCTCCTGGTACGGAACGTGTCCAGCGCCTAGTTAGCCTGTGAGATCGCATCGTTGGTGAATAGTTGAGGTTCGAATACCGATCCTGCTTGGAGGGCGGTCCGGACGGAATCCAGAGCCAGCTAGTCCAGCGTCTGAAGCCGAAGCTGGTATCTCCACTGAGCTGCATCAAACAGGGATCCCGACAAAAGTTTATGAACGGAGCCGGTGGTGAGCTCTGACAGACAACGTAGGGACTGATGGGTAACTGGAGTGCTATCGATTAGGACGGGAGTCCGGATGCGCTCAAAAATTCCCGTGAGTGATGTGCTGAGGATGTAGCCGCGCAGATTTTGAGCAACCTGAGTGCGGAATGGGAAGTCCTTGGTACGTGCTATGGCAATGTGAGGGATCGGAAAGCGATCTTGTCCTTTGTAGCCTCGAAGTGAGCCCTTGAGGAGAGGAGAGGAGCATTTGCGAACTCCAACAGGGACCTGACTACGGGGCAGTGTGCTGTGAGAGCAAAGTGCGTATTAGACCACGTGTCAAGGTCTTTCGGTGCTGAACTAGGGGGCAGGGTGGTATTGATTTGCGCTAGGAGTTGGGGTAGTGCATTTGGGATACGTTCCAGAACAAACAAACCGTACTCTCTGATGGTCACCCCTTGATGGGAGGGTTGTTCGACCGCAAAGATACTCTTGAGAAGCTGGAGAGAGAGCTTATTCGAACTTGCTGGCGGCAGAAAGGGGGTGGGCCTCCGGACGAGTATTTTCTCCACTGTGGAGAAAATAAAGTTGGGGCCTCACTCATGAACCTTGATCAGATTGTTAGAGGGCTCTGTGGTGTAGACCTCATAGTCGCAGCTTAGCAAACTGGCTGTGTACTTCACGCTGAGAGGACGTACATACCACCTCTCTTGCGGGGAAGGGGGAGAGGCGAAGGGCGGTATTTCGTCATTGGGGAGCTCCTCCGGAGTGCGCCTGGGTACCGTCCTGAAGCGAGGGGTACTCGAAAAGTCTGATGCCGTGAACGCGGTCTGCCCGTTTCTGGTAAGGGTGTGCGTGGTGAGTCGGGACGGGGCGAGCGAGTGGAGGGATGGCGGGTACGTGGCGGAGGGTTCTTTCCTGAGATACGCCCCCTCTTCCCCCCACGGGGGTTCAAAGTCTGCCTCTCCGTCTTCCTCGCCTTCGCCCTGATATAGATAGGGTCCTTCTCAGTAATCCTCGTTGCTTTCTCATCCGTGATCCCGTCTGTCCAGATCGTAGAATCTGTCCTCCATGTCGTTGGAAGGGGACTGGAGACGAGCCTCGAATCGGTTTTCGAGAGAGCTGAACGCCAAAAGCACCTTGTCGAGCTTCGTGGCCATGGCCGAGTTAGGGGGTGCGATGGCCGGGGCGTCTTTGGTAGAGGATGGGGCACGACGGGTGGCGAGTGGTCCATATCGGGAGCTGAGAGGGCCCGCGGGCAACAATCCCGTACGTGGTCCTGTGCGGGCCAGCGCGGTTGCCTGAGCTGGCTCAGCTATGTCTTCCCCCGTGATAGGAGACTCCGGAATGTAGGGCGAGGAGATGGGTAAGAGCAATGTCCTGAGTGATGTTGCGGCTCTCTCATCCGATGCGGTCCGCAAGGACACTGAGAGAAGGCTCGGATCCTCAGAGGTATACTTCCGCTGCGATTGACACCCCTAGTGGTTGGGTGGCAGTATGTCCAGTGTGCTGTCTTCCCTTATGAGGAAGTGCGTCCCGAGATCGCCGAGGCTGGTGCGCCCTCCGTCGAGCATCTGTAATCCGGGAACTGAGGCTGGAGGCGTCGCGTCGGGGCTAAGGGACCGTGAGTTCGTGTGAGTAGGGCTATCCCTGCTAGTGCCCCTAGACATGTGGGAAGAAGGGCTACCTGGGCCGCCTTCTGCCGTGCTGTCCTCCTTTATCTTCCGTTTGTTCCTATTCTCCGAGTAGCGAGGTGGATTGCGTTGCGTGCCCGGAAGTGTAATGTGGCGTTAGTCAGGGTGCAAATGTAACCTCGTGTCCGACGTGACGCTGTCTGTGTATCTCCGTCTCATGGAAAGCCTCGGAGGCCGCACTGCCCGGGGTCGCTTTCATGGCCGATAAGCAGATGTCGCACCCCGCTGGTCTATACACGTGTTCTGCAAAGCAGTTGGTGTGTCTCATGCAAGTGGTATGTAGGTCATCTTTGGATAGAGGATAGGCACATCAGGATCAGTTGGACCGGGAAGTTGATGGGTCTTGCTGTCGTGTGGCTCGTTGGCCCGACGCGGGGAACGCTTCCGACATGTTCTAAAATCAGGGAGAGAGAAGTATAAGTCGGATTTAAAGACTTTACAAGAGTATGGGTATAAGACAATATTTGCAGATAGTGTTCGATCCAATCAAAAATTGTCTGAATGTGTCAACAAAATTTTTATGTTGACAAATTTTTGTGTAGACAAATTTTTGTGTCAACAATTTTTGTGTTGACAAATTCATGTTCATAAAATATTTGTGTCAGCAAATTTTTATTTGCTGACATAAGTTTTGTCTTGACAAATTTATGTCGACAAATTTGTATTGACAAATTTGTGTGTCAACAAATGTTTGTGGCGTCATTTATGTCAACAAATTTATGCGTTGACAAAATTTCTGTCAAAATTTCTGTATCGGATTTAAGGACTATACAAGAGTATGGGTATATGACAGTATTTGCAGAAAGAGTGTTCGATCTAATCACAAATTGTCTGATTGTGTCGACAAAATTTTTGTGTTGACAAATTTTTGTGTAGACAAATTTTTGTGTCAACAATTTTTGTGTTGACAAATTTATGTTGATAAAATATTTGTGTTGACAAAATTTTATGTGCTGACAAAAGTTTTGTCCTGACAAATTTGTGTCAACAAATTTATGTGTCGATAAATTTGTGTCAACAAAAGTTTTGTGTTGACAAATTTGTGCGTCAACAAATTTTCGTGTTGACAAATTTGTGTCGACAAAATTTTTGTGTTGAAAATATTTTTGTGTCGACAAAATTTTGTTTGACAGAGTTTTTGTGTCGACAAATTGTGTGTGTCGACAAAATCCAAGTGTCGACAAATTTGGTGTGTTGACAAATTTTGGTTATGATCAATTTCTGTGTCAACAAATTTTTGATGGGATGCAGCCCACCGAGAGCAAATTCAGTACGGCAGGGCAATAATTGCCGACCCCATCTGTGGCTCTAGGGGCAGCGGGTCACTAATCCACTGCCCAGGTGGGCGCCTCCGCTCTGAATCTTACCTTCAAAAGGTGCAGTGGTCCTTTGGACCGAGTGAGGCGGGACTGTGCTGCGTTCGAAGCAGCAGCAACGAATGAATGACGTACCTAGGCGGATCTCGCTCATATAGGTAGGGAGGGGGTGGGGAAGAGAGGGTCGGCCTAGACAGCGGAGTACTGGAGACGCCGCTGTAAACTCGAGGACAGTCGAGAAACCTAAGAGTTTCGAAATTCCCGAGTAAGGTAAAAAGAGCGAAAGGTCTAAATCGGTTGAAAACTATTTTCAACAAATATCAAGATTCTCTCGTAAATGCGTCTCTGTGATGTTTGCTCATCAAGATTCATTCGAATGAAAACAGAAACACAATGCTAACCATATGGCTCTTACGAAGGGGAAGAGAAAACAAAAGTTATAATATCGTCATTCACTGAAGCGAACCTTGATTTTACTATATCCAGATGCTGAATAACGATCGTCAAGCAGAGCCTGAACGCGGGTCTCCTGAGTGGCTTGAGTGGCGTCTCAAAAAGAATGAGAAAACCATAAGCAAGGTAAGTCCTCACGGCGGTGACTTACGCGGCCAAGGTGTGGCGTTACCCACCATCTGATCACTTCATCCATAATTTGTGAGCGATCTCAAGAGAAGAGTCAATATTGGAGACGATTTTTATTTTTCGACCTATAAAGTGTCATCCTTGCGCTGTGAATAGAGAACATTTTGTATTTCTTATAAAGTTTGTCGATGTTTACCACGAGACCCGAGTAGCTTCTTGTTCACAAGGCTATAGCCTTGCTAATGTGTGATCATGGCTTTCAAAAGTACAGAGAACATTAGTAGCCACCTGCTCCATAATTCTCTATACACAGCGCCAGTCAAGATATTCTTCCTAGGGAATTCCAATTGCCTACCAAAATAAAATAAAATGTTACAACGATACCAAGTGAAGATCCAGTACGTCTTGCAGCTTAACCGCATCGCTGCAGGCAACTGCTGATTGGCCTACTGTTTATTACATGTTATTTCATTATTATAGCGCATATTAGTGTGGCGCAGGACATCAACACGTTATTGTTTTCTTTCAGTCGTCTGTGTGGATATCAAATGTCGCCAGAGAAAGAATGAATTGTATCTTCAATTACTCTTTAACAATGTTTTTTTGACGAGCTTTGCTCTTTTTATTTGTTTCAGGCTCAGGAAACACTTGGTAACGTGAGTGACATGAAGAAACTGCTCACCAAGAAGGCCTCTGTGATCGATAGTGAAGCAGATCCCACTCGCTGGGAAAAGGAGGAACGTGCGGAGAGTGATGAAGAGGACAATTTCATGGACCTTTTCTCAAAGCAGTTTGTTGATGAGCTGCTGGAGCATTATGTTGCCGATCAGGGTGCGTTGGAGGCTGTGATCAGCGTGCTTGAAGATGTGGTCGACCAGGGTGCGTTGAAGACTGTGACCAGTGTGCTTCGAGGATGTGTCTGAACAGAGGGCGCTGGAGGCTGTAAATCAGTGTGCGTTGAGGATGTCGCCAATCAGGGTACGTTGAAGGCTGTGATCAGTGTGCTTGGAGGATGTGGCCGACCAAGGTGCATTGGAGGCTGTGATCAGTGTGCTTGATCAATGTGACCGACAAGGGTACGTTGAAGGCACTGTGACCAGAGTGCTTTGACATGTGGCCGACCAGGGTGCGCTATAGGCTGTAAAGGGACGCGTTTGAGGCTGTGATCAGTGTGCTTTGAGGATGTAGCCGACTAAGGGGCGTTGCCGGCTGTGATCAGTGTGCATTAAGGATGTGCCCGACCCGGTTGTGTTGAAGGCTGTGTAATCGGGGTGACCGACGTCCGAAATCAGTGTCTCGACAAAAGGGCCCGACTGGCTTGACTGGCCTATCCCTGCTGGGTGCGAGTTACCAGGCCCTCCCCCACCCACGTCCATGCCCATTCTCAACGAGAGGCCATGGGTGAGAAAGTACATCTAGGCTGCGTCGAAACTCGTCAATTTATAACCATTCTCCACATTCCTCATTCATCCAATTACTATTACCCGCGTTAACGCGCAGATTTATCCTTCTCACATACTCAACCAAACTTCAACATTAGTCAACACAACTTCTCTTTTGAGAATAAGGTCGACCAGGGTGCGTTGGAAAAGGCGTGATCAGTGTGCAGTAAAGATGTGGGCGACCAGAGTGCGTTATAGGCAGTGTGATCAGTGTGCTTTGAGGATGTGACCGACAGGGGTGCGTTGGAAGCTGTGTGATCAGTGTGCTTTGAGAATGTGACTGACACAGGTGCGTTTTAGGCTGTGTGATCAGTATGCTGTGACTATGTGGGCGACCAGGGTGCGTTGGAGGCTGTGATCAGTATGCTGTGACGATGTGGGCGACCAGGGTGCATTAGAGGCTGTGTGATCAGTGTGTTTTGAGGCTCTGACCGACAAGGGTGCGTTGGAGGCTATTTGATCAGTGTTCTTTGAGAATGTGACCGATAAGGGTGCGTTGTAGGCTGTGTGGTCAGTATGCTGTGACGATGTAGGTGATCAGGGTGCATTAGAGGCTGTTATCAGTGTGCTGTGACGATGTGGGCGACCAGGGTGCGTTGTTTGATCCGTGTGTTTTGAGGCTCTGACCGACCAGGGTGCGTTGGAGGCTGTGTGATCAGAATGCTGTGACGATGTGGGCGACCAGGGTGCGTTGGAGGCTGTGTGATCAGAATGCTATGACGATGTGGGCGACCAGGTTGCGTTGGAGGTTGTGTGATTAGAACGCTGTGACGATGTGGGCGACCGGGGTGCGTTGGAGGCTGTGTGATATGTATGCTGTGACGATGTGGGCGACCAGGGTGCGTTGGAGGCTGTGTGATCAGAATGCTGTGGCGATGTGGGCGACCAAGGTGCGTTGGAGACTGTGTGATCAGAATGCTGTGACGATGTGGGCGACCATGGTGGGTTTTAGGCTGTGTGATAAGAATGCTGTGACGATGTGGGCGACCAGGGTGCGTTGGAGGCTGTGTGATCAGAATGCTATGACGATGTGGGCGACCAGGTTGCGTTGGAGGTTGTGT
>SDVV010040324.1:0-10543 GCA_016164225.1 Gammarus roeselii | reverse complement strand
ATGCAGTTTCATAACAAACAAATTCCGTGCATTAATTTCCGTATATTAATTAAGATAGGGCTACACAATTGCTCATATTCAAGTAGAAGTTATTATTCGATGGGATACGATCTGCATATTCAGTGGACTGTAAGACCCGCTTGAATACTGTTTTAGCACAAACAAATATTACATTTTTATTTTAAAAGCTTCTCTTCGCCCATGAACGATTCGTGCTGTAGCTTGTTGCCATGCTACTCATGCAAGCATATTAATGAAACACTTCTTGAAATGTATTTCCTAGCATGGATGTGCATGATCGTGCCACAGTACTTCAATCCGCTTGTTCTCCCAGCACTCTAGCAATAAAGTTGGTCCTCTGCTGCTACTTTGTCTTAAGTGCACCTCTTCACAGGGCCAATGGCTCTTCAGCCAAAGTGGTTCGTCAATTACTTTCGTAAAGCACTCGCACTGCTCTTCACCTTCTTTTTCTATCACCTTTAATAACGGATAAATTTCACTCCAATGAAGAATATTGAATTTTTAACCCGTCTCCTCGTGTGAAGCTCCAGAGGAGTTGAATTAATGCACAACATTAATTCATAGGGGACTGGAGTTGCGGGTAACCGTTATCAACTCCACGTTTGGTGGCTTCTATTCCCTATACTCCCGGCGATCTATATTACCTTTGCCTCCAACGATCTCATCATCTCTACGACCTCCATTACATTCACATCAGCCTACTCTCATGACCTTCACCTCAAGGTGGAAATGAGGCTCATCTAAAATCAAAATTCACCTCCAGGGACCTCCATCACAACCACCTCTACCGACTTTCTCCACTCAAACAAAAAACAAACTATGGTCTAGCCATCCATGTTGACGTGACCGTTATCAACAACACCGTCATTTACGAAGTTACGTACCTGTCGATGTTACTCATAACAACCACGTGGTAACGATTTGTATCTTGGACAAGAGCATTCCTCAAACTGAATAAGAGTATTCAACTCACATATACTCATAAGACATTATCGTCTTGGTCAAAGCATGAAGTGTACGGATTTGTGACACAGTGCGCTGACAAGAAGTGAGGGTTCATGCAGTAATGAGCGATGAATGTGAATGTTACCAAATATACTGACAAACATTGGAGTTAATCACCATCCATAGTGGCGCACCGGCAGAGTGTTGCCACTGATCCCTCGTGTCAGTTGAACAAAAAAGTTTTTATCGAACTCTATAATATTTTTTGAAATATATCTACTTTATATTTGAGTTCTGAAATTTGGCCGTCCGATGTCGCAATATGCGGAAACTGTTCTTGTGAAGATAAATCGAACAATCGTTCATGACACTAATGCAGAGGAAAAAGTTGCAAGACGGGAGTCAGATCGAAGATCCTTGAAGTGAAACTGAAGATTTTGTGCTGTTTTTGTTTTGTCCTATTGTTCTGGGATAGGATTGCTCATAATATTTGCACCTGTACAAAAACATCCGGGCACTGATTCCGAGAATAATCAATCATTTAATATGTCGATATTCTCCATCCGTGGAAAGAGTGTGACACTAAGCAATTCCTTTTTTTAACTCCGAATCGTGCAGGAATTTATTATGCACTACATATTGATATACTATTTTTCTTCCTCCAAATGACGAGAGTGTTATTTTTTTCTCAATTTGTCGCAATTGCTTTGACGGTGTACTGATTCCAAAATGGGTGATGGCCCTGGCAGGCGCAGGCGCTGAACATCACCGTGTCGCGGGTACAAAATCAGAACACAGGGTACTAACTACACTAAGATGGGCATGCTGATGATAGTTCCTGTATTTTGGGTGCGTCACTCGGATTCAGTTCCATTCGTCAGTGAGCAGCACCGCCTGTCCTATTAAATTAGAGACAGTTTCCCTTTGCACTCATCCGTAGCCGTGATACAACATGTTACTTTAGTTGGCAGTAATTTTCTGACACAATTTGGGAACCAAAGTACCTCTATTAATAAATCAACTAGCGACTATAGGTCCATCCACATGGGGCACTTAAAATCAGACATATCCCAACCACACTGCCTCTGAGTCTTGGAATAGGTTATTGTCTCTGATAAAAGAAATCTCCATAGAACTGCATGACAGTTGCGAACTTCCATTAGCTCAAAATCAATTCTGTGCACAAGCCAGCCTTGGTTGCAGCTTAAGTCTGTTCCTTTGCGTACAGGCGTGGATTCGGACGACTGCATTTTTGATCCTGCTAATGGAGGTCCGGAGCAAGGAGCATGCTGATTCCAAAGGGTATCATTGACTAACTGGCAAAGTATGGGCAAGGGTCGGGCTGCTTCAAAGTATGGTCCTTGACCTGCTACCAATGTATTACTCCCAATTGGGGGGTCAATAACCTGATGGCAAGGTCAGAGAAAGGGTTTTAATGCTTTCAAATGGGTTCGTTGAATTTCTGGCAAGGTCACAGCAAGATTCGCACTGCTACCATAAGGGAGTCTTTGAACTGCTATTGAAGTCAGAGGTCATGCAACATTCAGAGGGTGTCATTGACCTGCTGACAAGGCCAGTGCAAGCGACGTACTGCTCCCAAATAGGTCATTGCTCTGCTGCCAAGGTCAGAGCAATTTTTTTCCGTTTTAAAGGGTTCATTGACCTGCTGGCAAAGTCAGCGCACGGCTATGTTGCTTCCACAGGGGGTCATTGGCCTGATAGCAGGGTCAGAGCATGGGTCGTACAGCATCAACTGAGTTATGCTACTTCCAAAAGAATCACTGACCTACTGAACTGGGGGCTTACTGCTTAATAGGGGTCATTGACCTGGTGGAAAGCCTGGAGAAGAGCTAAAGAACCTGCTGTCAAGGTTGCATGACTCTCCAAAGAGAGTTAATGACCTAGCGGAGAGGCCCCTGCATGAGTCGTACTGGTACCAATAAGGACCATTGGCTAGTAGGAATGGTCAGAACAGGAAACAAAACATGGGTCAAACTGCCCCAAAACGGGTCCTGTAAACCACTCAAAAAGCCAGAGGAAAGATCAGGCTGCTTAAAATAGTGTTTTTTGACCAATCAGCAAGGACGGAGCTAGATTTGTACTGCTAACAAAATGGGTCGTTGACTTTCTGGCAGAGTCAAGGAAAGGGTGATACTGCTTCCAAAGGGGGTCATTGACCTGCTGGCAAGGTCAAGCGAGTGCCGTACTGCTCTCAAAGATTGGATCACTTACCTGTCGGTAATGTAAATGGTTGGCTCGTCCAGCTTGCAAAGAGGGTCAATACCTGCTTGTAAGGATTGCCATTTTCCTGCTCTACTGGCCAAAACAAGTTCGTACTGCTCCCACAAGGGGCCGTTGACGAGCTGGTAAGTCAGAGCAATGGGCGTTCTGCTTCCATAGTGTTTACAACAGTTAATAAGTGTTAGGAGACAACAACATAAATTTTAACCGAAACTACTCTGGATTGGGGAGCAAAAAAAATGACTTCCGATTTACAATGTTTAAGAAAGCATCACGTGTATCTTTTTTTCTGTAGTTCAGAGCAATGGTCGTACTACTTCCAAGGATTATTGTTGACCTGCTGTTATAGGCAGAGAAGGGATCGTTGAACCATTGACTCGCGGGCAAGATTAGAGCAAGGTTTGTAAGGCTTCTAGAAGGGGTCATGGCTGGTTGTTAAGGTCCTACTGGAAAGGTCAACTCACGAGTCATTCAGCTTCCAAAGTCTGTATTTAACTTTCCGGAAAGGTAAGTGCAATGAGTCCATCTTTCGACCTACTGGCAAAGTCAGGCTAAGGGGGTCATTGTGCTGCTCGCAAAGTCAGGCTAAGGGGGTCATTGTGCTGCTGGCAAAGTCAGGCTAAGGGGGTCATTGTGCTGCTGGCAAAGTCAGGCTAAGGGGGTCATTGTGCTGCTGGCAAAGTCAGGCTAAGAGGGTCATTGTGCTGCTGGCAAAGTCAGACTAAGGGAGTCATTGTGCTGCTGGTTAGCGACGGTCAAGGTTCGTCCTGCTGTCAAATGTGAAGTAAAGGACATACGCTCCCAATGGGGGTCGTTGACTGACGTCAGAGTCATTTCAATGGTCCTACTACATACAAAAGGGGCATTTAACATGCTGTCATGGTCAGATAAAAGGTCATTCTGCTTCATAAGCTTGCCGTTGAACTATTGCTTAGGTCAGAGCATATGTGTTACTGCTTCCTAGGAGTGTCATTGACCGGATGTAAAGGACACAGCTAAGGTCGTCCTGCTTTCGAAGAAGGCCATTGACCCGCTGGCAAGGTCTGAGCAAGTAACGTTCTGCTTTTACATCGGGAAATTGACTTGCTGGCAAGTCTGATCATGAATCGTTATGCTACCAAAAGGGATCATTGACCTACAGACAGATCAGTGCAGGATATAAACATCTTTCAAAGGGCCTCATTGGGGATACTAACTTACCGGTAAGGTTGGAACAAGGATTGTGCTGCCTCCAAAGAGACGCCATTGAACTGAGGGCAAGGTCTTAAAGGCAGCTAGGGGCATGCCACGTTCAAGAGACGGCATCGACCTGCAAGTAAGATTAGAGCAAGGGTTGTGCTGCTTCCAAAAGGGATTATTGGCCTGTTGGCAATTTGAAAGCAACGGGTGTACTGCTTTGAAAGGGGGTAGTTGACCTGTTTATAAGGTCAGAGCATGAGTTAAGTTGCTTTTAAACGTGGTAGTTAACCTGCGGACAAGGTCAAAGTAAGGGTTGTCCTGCTTCCAAAGGAAGCTATTGACCTGCAGGTACTGTCAGAGCTCGAGTAGTACAGCTTTCAAAGGAGGCCAATGACCTGCTGTCAAGTTGAAGGGGTTGTATTGCGTCCTGATGGGGCAATTGACCTGTTGTTTTAAGGTCAAAATCTGAGCCTTACTGTTGTCGAAGCGTATCATTTACCTGATTTACCGTACATTTACCGTATCATGACATTCAGTTTCTTTGGGAGCGTTAGCAGGCAACTAACACAGTCCACATTTCTTTATGGGATCGCGTGCCCGTCCCATCTGTTCGACTGCGCGGTTCTTTCCTTAGCTGTCTCCCAAGGGCCTCTCAGGAATCCTTTTTTTCAATCTCAGCTAATAGGATCGCTCTCGGCGGCTGTCACAAAATAAGCTCAGCTCCTAAATGTTTGTCTCAAGAGTTCCTGGTAAGAGGCTTGGCGATGAATTGGTGTTAGGCTGAAGTGTAATCGTCCGCCAATAGATTTACAACACTGAGGCAGCAACTGGCGACGCCGTAAACAAGTAATGTTCGCTACAACACTGAGGCAGCAATTGGCGACGCCGTGAACAGGTAAAGGTCGTTACAACACTGAGGCAGCAACTGGCGACGCCATAAACAAGTAATGGTCGTTACACCACTGAGACAGCAACTGGCGACGCCGTAAACAAGTAATGGTCGTTACAACACTGAGGCAGCAACTGGCGACGCCGTTAATAAGTAATGGTCGTTACAACACTGAGGCAGTAACTGGCGACGCCGTAAACAAGTAATGGTCGTTACAACACTGAGGCAGCATCTGGCGACGCCGTAAACAAGTTATGGTCGTTACAACACTGAGGCAGCAACTGGCGACGCCGTAAACAAGTAATGATCGTTACAACACTGAGGCAGCATCTGGCGACGCCGTAAACAAGTTATGGTCGTTACAACACTAAGGCAGCAACTGGCGACGCCATAAACAGGTAAAGGTCGTTACAACGCTGAGACAGCAACTGGCGACGCCGTAACTATGTAATGGTCGTTACAACACTGAGGCAGCAACTGGCGACGCCGTAAACATGTAATGGTCGTTATAACACTGAGTCAGCAACGGGCGACGCCGTAAACAGGTAATGGTCACTACAACACTGAGGCAGCAAATGGCGGCGCCGTAAACAAGTAATGGTCGTTACAACACTGAGACAGCAACTGACGACGCCGTAAACAAGAAATGGTCGGTACAACACTGAGGCAGCAACTGGCGACGCCATAAACAAGTAATGGTCGTTACACCACCGAGACAGCAACTGGCGACGCCGTAAACAAGTAATGGTCGTTACAACACTGAGGCAGCAACTGGCGACGTCGTTAATAAGTAATGGTCGTTACAACACTGAGACAGCAACTGGCGACGCCGTATACAAGTAATGGTCGTTACAACACTGTGGCAGCAATTGGCGACGCCGTAAACAAGTAATGGTCGTTACAACACTGAGGCAGCGACTGGCAACGCCGTAAACAAGTAATGATCGTTACAACACTGGAGCAGCAACTGGCGACGCCGTAAACAGGTAATGGTCGTTATTCGAATGATTATCCGTCAATAGAATTTAAATGTAAATGAGATAGTATTTCCCCCCAACCAACGTTTATTACGTCATAGTGTCGATGTGCATCCAACGGGTGTCATTGACCTGCTGGTCAGGTCAGAGCAGGGCCAATGTGCATCCAACGATTGTCATTAGCCTTCGGGCCAGGTCAGAGCAGGGTCGATGTGCATCCAACGGGTGTCATTGACCTGCAGACCAGGTCAAAGCAGGGCCGATGTGCATCCAACGAGTGTCATTAGCCTGCTGGCTAGATCAGAGAAAGACCGATTTGCATCCAACGGGTGTCATTGACCTGCAGGCCAGGTCAAAGCAGGGCCAATGTGCATCCAACGATTGTCATTAGCTTTCGGGCCAGGTTAGAGCAGGGTCGATGTGCATCCAACGAGTGTCATTAACCTGCTGGCTAGGCCAGAGCAAGGACCGTACTACTTGCAACCGATGTCGTTGACTCAATGGCAATTTCAAAGCATGGGTTGGGCTGCTTCCAAAGGGCGTAATTGACCCGTTTGCATGGCCTGAGATAGGGTCGTACTGCTTCCAGAAGATTTCGTTGACTTGCAGCAAATTCAGAGCAGGGGTCGTATATTTCCAAATTTTGTCATATACCTGCTGACAGTGTCAGAGCAAAAGTCGTACTGCTTCCAAAGAGTTTCTTTGACCAAATGGCAAACTCAAAGCCAGATCGTATTAACAAAGCTTTATCATTTACCTGCTGGCAAGGTCAGAGCAAAAATTGTTCAATCTCAACGGGTGTCATGATCTGCTGACAAGTCAGAGGTAAGGTCATGAACTTTTTACTGGTACGGTTCATAATCTCAATATATGAATTTTAGAAAGACAATGAAAATACATAAGGAATCTGGATCACATATATAATCACATTTTTCGGGTCTTAATTACTGTGACATTTTTAACCGCCGAGCTCTTATAACAGCACCACCATGTATTTTGTTTAATCGGAGCATGTCTGACGGGAGTTCTCCCATGAAGCTCTTTGTATGATCTGTTGTGGTATGACGAACTCTGATCATGTTTTTTTCCTATAATTAACTTGTACAATCAATCATCCTATAATTTGTGCAAAGAAAACAGAATTGTCCCTTTGTATATAAAATCGGTTCTTTTCAAATTTGTCGACAATCCTTTACGATGTAGAGCAAGCTCACCTTTCGACCAGGATTTATCTTGGGCTATTAATAAGGTGACTTTTTCGTCATTGACGGAACGATGACCACAACAAGTGTTCAGGCGATACAAAATAGCGTAAGACTTGTGGTGATGATCTATAACATAGTTAATATTCACCCTCGAATTTAAAATGAGACAGATTATCATGCAAAAGGACACAAAGTTTTTTGTTCACACAAAATGTCAGATGATTTATTAAATAATTTACTATTCGAAAAATGACTTGATCAGAGATTGTTGTACCAGGAACCGATCATACGGAGAGCTTCATCGGAGAAATCTCGAAACTTCAACATTAGCAATATGTTGAGTTATCACCGTAAGTTTTATATTGAGAGATCATGAATCATTTCATTAAATTTTTTATCACTTTAATGCCATCTGTGATGGCGTTGCGCTGCCGTTTCGGATGAATATATTTGAGTGAAGCTCGACCTAATAGATTTTCTTTCTCTCTAAAGCTATCTCTCTGATAATACATTTAAAAGCACCGGAAAAATATCATATCATGGCGTTACATGTTAGTGCTCATATAGTAGATATATTGACGTCCTGCGTAGTAATAAGATTACCAGACGTGTGAGATGCCGTCGTTATGATTGAGCCGCTATAAAAAAAGTATTTGCCCTATGTATCACTTTCACCACGCTTTTATTTACAATCGTTAGAATCTACTTACCACAAAATACCGTTAACATAATTGTGTCAACACTCATGGTGGATATCACCAATTTTGACAGCAGATGTCCCTTGAAGTGCATTGTTTTAAATTTCGACATCGGGTGATTTGGTGTTTAAACAAATTGAGCCACAGTTGGAACGAAACAAACCAGATTTCGACGGTGTTCGCTTGGACGTATGAAAACGGTTGAGTTGACGATAATATTGTTGTTGGTTTTGTATGAATGGGGCTATTCTGCTCTATAAGGGAGGGGGTTAAGAAGTATTCGACCATAAGAAGTATTCGACCATAAGAAGGGTAGGTATATTATGTTGAATAATAAATATGAAGAGGTTTGGGGATGTTGCGGGTTGGGCTCCTTGTGAAGGACAGTGTGGATTTGGTGAGTGGTGTAGGGTACGAGGACCGGGTGTTTCCTGTGGGCATATTTTAGGTGAAAAGTTCATGGACTTAGAGAATCCGCTTATTGATTTGGAGGCATTTAATAGGCTTGTTAGAGGCAAGATGCGGAACTAGTTTTGTTTGTAAGTTCCAGACATGAGGTTGCTGAGTGCGGAAAGTATATGCTACGCAAGTTGCAGTACATTTTTCAGGGGTATGGAGTAAAGTGGGAGAAGGGTTTCCAGAGAGATTGGTGCCCAGACAGATTTAAATAATGTCACCTCGTTGATAACTGCATGTAGAGTAGATTATGATAGTGATGAGGGAGGTGAGTGCTAGAGCGATGAACCTTAGGTTGGAGCAGTTTGGTAGTTGCGTCAGCTATTCCAGCTCGAAAAGAACACTCCCTGATGGCAGTCCCAGAACTGGAACATTGTAGACTTAAGTTCAAGTTTATTAGAGCGTACGATAGGAGAAAGCGCAAGTTTACGTGGGAAAAAATTCTGTGGTGAGACGTACGAGAAACGGATTGTGATTGCCATTATTGTATGCATTATTGAAGAGAGTAAAAAACTTTTCCATTAAGTATCAATAAGAAATGTCGGGTATTAAATAACATATTTTAGTTCTTATTTACATAAATATCATGACTGATAGACGTATTGTCCATGTCATAGAAAATATCTTCCCAATTTCTTCCTGTCGACTTGACTATTGGCCGTTGAAGCGCAGTCGCATAATAGCGTTGATTGAATAGAGAAACCATGCCCTGTAAAGTTACGACATCCTTCTTTGATTCTCGTGGCAGCGGTCGGCTAATATTTCCTGCTCTCGACTTGACGACGAAGTGAGGGGCAAGGCGGTCAGAAGAAGTGGGGGGCAAGGCGGTCAGACCTTCACCAAGAAGTGAGGAGCAAGGCCGTCAGACCTACGCCAAGAAGTGAGGAGAAAGGCCGTCAGACCTTCGCCAAGAAGTGAAGGGCAAGGCGGTCAGACCTTCGCCAAGACGTGAGGAGCAAGGCCATCAGACCTTCGCCAAGAAGTGAAGGGCAAGGCGGTCAGACCTTCGTCAAGAAGTGAGGAGCAAGTCCGTCAGACCTTCGCCAAGAAGTGAAAGGCAAGGCGGTCAGACCTTCGCCAAGAAGTGAGGGGCAAGGCGGCCGGCTAATAAATGAGAGACCCATTTGGAATAAATTGATTAATTATGAAGAAATGAAACATTAAGAGACTCTGATAAAGAGGAAGGGTTCTTCAGCATTAAAAAAGATACGCTCTTTTTCTTTATCTGCATTTCTGGGAGTAGAGGAACTTGAGTGAGGCGTTTCTGTGAGGCACTTGTCGGCGGTGTTTAGGGGAGAGGCTTGAGTGCCGTGCTTGAGTGAAGCGTTTGAGTCAAGCGCTTAAGTGTGGTGCTTGTGTGAGGTGCTTGAAAGAGGTGCTTATGTTGGTGATAAAGTTGGATGCTGAAGTAAGGTGTTTGAGTGAATAATTAATCAATTCCCTTCATTCACTTTATATGAATTGCACTCATCAAAATGTCGGTTTATAAATATCTTGTGCAATGTAAGCAAATGGCAACTTGAGATATTATATATTGACAGTTCTAATTCGAAATTTATTCAGAAAGTTTTTTGGTCAATAGAATGGTCTTATGAATTTCACTTACCGCGTGTTTATGGGACTGGTTCCCTATCATCAACTCCCATATAACATCCCGATGGGATGAAATGTGGCAGCAGAGTGGACAAAAGATGCTTTCAGTCAAACCCTCAGTCGAAGAATGGGAAACGAAGTACACCAACAGAAAAGACCATGTTTTCCTCAACCGCTTGTGCACGGTACACACGTGGATAACTCACAACTACCTGATGGATGTCGACATAGGACCAAACTCACCACCTTGCCCCTGTTGCCACCAAGTGGCTATCAGCGTGAAACACTTACTGATGGATTGCAACGCACTCGCGGCAGCCCGACGAGCGTTCCTAGATC
>SDVV010040323.1:0-10543 GCA_016164225.1 Gammarus roeselii | reverse complement strand
CCACACCCCCACTAGATCCCATGACCTGCTTCTGCAAGCGGAAGAGTAATGGATACCACACTCCCACTAGATCTCATGGCCTGCTTCTGCAAGCGGGACAAGTCGGTACCCTTGAGTGTAATTTGTACTTGTTGGGACACAGTACTAGTGTGTTTTGCGGGTAATGAGGCCCTCTACTTGTTAGATCTAACGTGGCAGGAGCAGAAGATGTCTTTGCATGGCAGGAGGAGAAGATGTTTTTGCATGGCAGGAGGATAAGATGTCATTGCATGGCAGGAGGATAAGATGCCATTGCATAGCAGGAGAAGATATCTTTGTATGGTAGGAGGAGAAATGTCATTGAATGGTAGGAGGAGAGATGTCATTGCAGGGCAGAAGGAGAGATGTAGTTGTATGACAAGAGGAGAAGATGTCATTACTTTTGTGGTTTGTTAGATTATTCATTAATCACCTTCCACTACTTTTATTATTAAAAAGTTGAAATAAATTTTCAACCATATTATGGTATTCTACAGAAGCTTTAAAATGGCGCATTCCATGTAAAGATAGCTACCAAATAAAATAGAAGAGAATAATAACAGAAACTCATAAAGTACTGTTCCTATTAAATAAAACCTCATTTCATAATGTTCTTAATTCAAATGTCAGGAAAACACTAGCTACATTTTATCATAATGCTCAACAAGAACTTCCAAATGATGCACTGTTAATTCTGGTAACAAACAAACTGTAGAGGAAAAAAAATCTGATTCTTTTCAATTTAGAAACAATAAAGTACTGCACAATACTTTTCTACTGATGCATTGCATGTTATGATATTATTAAAACAGCATGAAAATACGTGATAATTTTTTTTATTCCAAATCAACTTATAAATAAATTGAATTCATCAAAAAAATCTGAGTTGAATTGTAGTACTTCCCAAAAATGTATAAATTATGTTGACATAGAAACTTCATATCTGTAAAAGAAATTCAATAGTGAACCAAGCATTACAATTGATAGACAGACAGATATAGCTACACTTCCAAGGAATCAGGGTATGAAAGCCTATCAAATTGAGTTGCTGCCTGACAGCCTTGCTGACGGTCTTCACGACACCAAGGCCAAGTGCAATACAATACAGGAGGCAAAAACGTTGTAACATGACAGAATCAAATGAGAACGGTAGAAAATGACCTGAACAATCTGGAAATTTGCGTTTGAAGACAATGAACTCTAAAGCAATTTGGTTTGTTATATTTTAAAATAAAAAATCATTAATCAAACTTTTAGTGAGTGATATCAGTCCACCAAGCAGGAAAGTCATTCCACACACCAACACATTTCACATTGAAGGACCTACAGCAGACATTAGAAGAGCAAGGAGAGAACACTAACTTCAACTGATCTCTGGTACCAACTCCGGAAGCAAATAAGAACATAGTTAGCATCCTCCAATTTACTATGAAACCCATTACAAAACATACATTCAGGCTTCTCGAACGTCTACCGTCCATCTTTTCTGAGCAGATTGAAGCAGAGCCCAGTCTTCACATTTTTATGGTGTTCCAAAGGCAGGATACATACAGGATGAATAAGCCTTCACTGTGACAGGGGGTACGAATACTTGCTACCATACCCCTTCAGGTCATAAGAGGTGGCAAATAGGGGTGAAGGGAAGAGCTGAGGAATAAATCCTCTGAAACTTCCTCCTTCTAAGATGGCAAAACAAGAAGAAGGGGAGAAGAGAGGCTCAAGCCTCTCCGAATACTTTTTTAGTGTTGTTCATGTGCGTGCTTGTAGTAAGGATACAGTGAAGAGGAGAAAAATAGGGGGGAAAAAGGAAGGGACACGTTAGTGAGACGGTAGATTTATGTGATGGCACTGATTGGGCAAAAGTTGAAAGGTAAGGGCGGATGTGAGTCTGATGTGATAAGTAGTAAGAAGTAGGGCATGTATGATGATTGAAAACGAAAAGGTGTGGTAATGTAATTGAGTTATTGGTTGGCTAATATTGATAAAGAATTAGAAGTAGAGCTTACTTGATTGGTGTGATTGAAGGTCTTGTTTTGTATAGAAAGATGAGCATTCAGAGTGAATATGGACCACGTAGCTAAAGGAGTGAAGAAGAGAGTGATCATTTCTGGATTTGTCTGAATGGGTGTATTAAGAGTTTAAGAGGTCAAGGCCTGCACGATTTAAGCATACAAATACAAAACAAAACATTATTTAATGAAGAAAACGCATAGGTTGAGGATAGTGGCAGAAGACTGTTCCTGGGCAATTAGAACTTCTCTGTCAAGAGATAAAAATACAATATGGACACGATGGTGAGATCTAATCCAACCAGTTATACAATATATATCTTCTCTCTGTATCGAACATAAATGGAAAGTCTTGAAACAGTACAAACCTCAGAATTTACGGAGGTAAAGGAAATGGATTACGATAGATTGAAAACCTTGAGGTTATACTCAATCGAGACATTTTGAAAGATTCATGGTTATAAAAGTTTGGAAACTCCTGGAAGGATACACAGTCAAGTGTCAAGAAAAAATAAGTAACACAAGTGACAAAGAGAAACCAGATTATGATTGCCAGAATGTGTTACTATGAAGTGCTCCAACTGACTTAAGCAAAATGACGCAAACTGTGGCATTCTAACAGTTTCATGTGCTGGGCAACTATATAATAGCTAATTATTCAATCCAATGCCACAGGAAATATTCAACATCAAATGTGTTGCAATTGTCAACAATAGCAAACATCTTGAGGTTCAAAAAACGATTGGACAAGTAGCTACCTCAGCTGTGTTCCTGATCTACCCTCACTGTGGCTACAACTCTCTCCTTAAACGCGAATACCGAGCCGGGATCCAAAAGGTGAAAGCAGCAACAACAAGCGAATGCTGTTGCTACAACACAAAAGGAGAAAGTCCCCCACAGAAGTGCCCATATTAGTTGTGGAAAGTGCACAGGTACGTTCAGTCTAAGCTTGGCTTTGCATGGTTTGAATTTATCTGACAAAATAATAAATGCATTGTTTGATGGATAAATGTAAGTGTGATTCATCTTGATTTTGACCAGGCCATTGGGAAAGTAAACCACAGTATACTGTCTTCAAAACTATATAACTACATAATCCAAGGAAATGCTTATAAATGGATCAAAATCTTCACTAAAGGCAGAACCCAAACTCAAAGTGTGGTAGTTAATGGAAAAACCTATGCACTAATGAAAGTTCATAGTGGGGTCCCACAAGGCACTGTGCGTGGCTCGCTAGTTTTCTTAATAATGGCTAATGACCTAAGAAATAACGATTCACATACATCAGTCTCATGCTATGCAGATGATACTAGAGTGCTAGTCATTGTCAAGCATTTGAGAGATATCAATAATGTTCAAATTAATCCGAGATAAATCTTCAAGTGGGCTGGTGAAAACAATATGCAATTCACCTAATTTATACTTGAATCAGATATATGGGAACAAATCTGACATAAAAACTAAGGTTTCATACAATTCTAGCAATACAACAGCCATTGAAGAAAAAAAAACTTGCATGATCTAGGCGCACTAATGCCAAACAAGGCTTTAATCTATGGACAAAGTGCAACGGTTGAGGCCAGTGGCAGGAGACAGCGTTCCAAGGCCATGACTGCATACAGATAAAAAGACAATGTTGACTCTTTGGGAACAACTAATCCAACCTGTTATTGACTATTGCTCTCCTCTCTGGATCCCACATAAATGGAAAGATCTCAATAGACTCAAGTAGTGCAAAGAAGCTTTACAGATACAGACACTAGGCCGAATCCCCCAGAAAGGGGGTGGCCGACGGCAAGGCGCACCTCACACCTACATACACTCACACAGCGTAGCCCCTTTGTGCTGAAGGGTCCGGCCGGTAACAGCGCAACGCACACTTTGAGTCACGAGTGCGGTCCGAGGATCCGTTGTGAGCAGCAGGGCCCGACAGCTCTCACTTGTTTACCCCCGTCGCAACATGATGACCGCCCCCCCCCCCACCCACGACTATCCCGACATGGGTGGGAAAGCACATCACAGCAGCGGCAGAAGTCCACCATTCACAACCATTCTCCACTCACGCCAGTTCATTGCATGCTCTTTCGCCAACTCCACATTCTCATCTCTCCTCCCTACCGCTTGCTTCAAACCATCCATCCACTCAAACTTTGGTCTAACAATAGGCCTGCGACCAGTCGTCTCTACTTCATCACCCTCTTCACCAATCTCCTTTCATTCATCTTCACCATGTGCCCGAACCATCTCATAACACGCGAATCCACTCTGTCCTCCAACTTCTTCACCATCCCCATTCTGATTCGAACCACGTCGTTGGTGATCCGGTCTCTCAGCGTTACTCCAGCCAGGTTCCTGAAACATATCATCTCGAAATTATTCAACCTTCTTCCCTCCTCGGCTCTCACCTCCCAAGTCACAGCTCCGTACAGCACAGTTGACAAAACGACACCCTCATACAGTCCCCCTCTTTGCTTCCATATCCAACGTCCTGCAGCTCATTACGCTCATCAGTGCACCCAACACTTTACACCCCTCCTTCACTCGCGGCTTCACCTCAGTTTCCACCAATTCAGTCTTCTCCACATGGGAGCCCGATACTGAGAACACAACTTCTTAAAACAACACTCCATTTAGTAGGACAATAATTCTGCTCGCATCGACAGTACTCGAGCATCTCATTACTTTACTCTTACCCACGTTCACTCGAAGCTTCCTCCTCTCACACACTCTATCAAACTCAGACACTAGCCTACATAGCTTCTCCTCTGAATCCGCAACCAGGGCCGTATCATCCGCAAATAGCGACTGGCTCAGCTGCCAACCCCTCCCATTCGCTTCCAACAGTTCCAAGCCACGACCGAGCACACTCGTGTTAACCTCCCTGACCACTCCATCCATATAGATATTGAACAGCCAGGGAGACACCACGCAGCCTGGTCTCAGTTTCACTTTATCTGAGAACCAATCACTCACCTCGCTTCCCACTCTGGCACATGCTCGGCTGTCAACATAGAAACTCTGCACTGCTTTCAACAAATGTCCGCCCACTCCATACAAACGCAATACCCTCTACAGCACTTCCCTGTCAATCCTGTCGTATGCCTTCTCCAGATTCATGAACACCCAGAACACGTCCTTTCCCTTCGCAAGGTACTTCAACATACCTGTCTCACTGCCAAAATCTGATCGGCACACCCGCTACCACTCCTGAAACCACACCGTTCCTCTCCAATTGCGCAGTCCGTACAGTCTCTGATCCTTTTGATCAGCACTCTCCCGTACAGCCAGTCATAGGAATTCCTGCCGGTACGCGCACTCGTGACCCAGAGTGTATGTTGCGGGGGTACCGGCCGGACCCTTTAGTACAAAAGGGCTAAGTTGTGTGAGTGTGAGCGTATGAGGGTGTGAGGGGCGCCTTGCTGTCGGCCACCCCCCTTTCTGGGGGATGCGGCCTAGTGTCTGTTAGTTTATCTGTGCATATACAAATATATACACTAACTTAATCCTTAAATTTACTCTTAAAATCAATCTTAAATCTAAATTTTTAAGTGAAGATTTTTTTTTTTTTCCCATCAACTTTTAATTGGTTTCGATTCTAAATTCACAAACCCCGGTGTCAGTGGGGGGGGGGGCTCGCCTCTTTGTGCACCAGCTACAAACTGAAAGGGAGTGACGGTGGAGGGATCTTTTAAATTAAAATATATTTACACAAAGGGACAGATAAAATTTGGTGGTTAACAAGGACACCGCGGGAAGGCGGGTGAGCCTGGAATACCCCTAGGGGGGTCCCTCTGAGGTGCCTTATTCCTCTCGTTCTGATGCGATGATAGTCGATCTCCAATCAAGTTGAAAACTTGAACCTTTACAAGACGATATTCGATCTCGAATCAAGTTGAAAACTTGAACCTTTACAAGACGATATTCGGCTCGGAGCGGTGACCGGCTCTTATTTTGATACAGCATAATAAATAAGCTGCTATACCCTGGAAACTTGTAAACTTTGGAGCTTAGACGCGGAAAACCGTATGCGATGGTGTTATCGAACTCACTTGTCCTTCATTGGTTACTATACTGCCTCTGCGCAAAGCTAGAGGGAGATGATCTTGTTTCTGGGTGGCACCAGGTTCTGGTGCTAGCGCGGAGTCTTCGGTTGAATTGTCCCTTTTCCATAGTAGCAATTCAACTAGATTCAGCCTCCCAACATGCCCTGCTCACCAAGGAGACTGTGGTAATGCGGTCAGATAGCCCTGTAACCTACCACGAAGCTCTGTCAGATAGCGATGCCACCAAGAGTCAGTCATCATAAGCAGGGCTCAGCGCCCTGAGAGGCTACTTGGACTGGTCTCTTAGGCTTGAGCTCCTTGTCAAGTTCATGACAGAATAATCCTGCCTCTCGTCGCCCACGGAGAACTTACAGTCTCAATCAAAAGTCGTAAAGTAGAGCGTTGGACAGAGGGTAAACTGGCTCTTCACCCCAGTCCTCTCAGCCACCAGACAGCACTATCCGATCTTTCGGCAAAGCCACATGCGGGTCACAGCGGGACCCGTAATAGCTGGGGAGTGACATGCAAAAAATATATACGATGCGGCCCACACACCGCAACCAGTAGTGGCCTGGGGGGCCAAAACCAGCCGCCGCGCGAGTGCCTTGGAGTGCATCCCACAAACTGTAGTTTTTTACTCTTATTTTTCCACAGTGCGGCCCAAACACCGCAACCAATTGCAGCCCAGGAGACCGAAACCAGTCGCAGCGCGAGGGCCTCGGTATACGTCCCACAAACTGTACAATTTTTTTTTTTTTGCCACCTGGATTGTTCAAGAGAGTAGATCCAAGAAATGATAGAGTACAAACATAAAGCAACGGAGAAAAAAGGGGAAAACAACGGAGAAAAAAGGGGAAAAATTATGGGGGAGAGTTGTCGAGCTACGAGAAGAGATACGTTAATGGAGTTTCACCAAAACAAACGAGATAAAATGAGTTAACAAGGCAACAGCGTATCCAGGATAGTGTAGAGAAGGAGAGATAGTGAAAGGTGAAGAACAGAGGGGTCTAAAACGAACATCAGGTATTCACCCCCTTGGTTGGGTCGTGACCCCGTGCGACCCGTGAACCATTAGCTTTAGGGAGGACGACATGAGGAACAAGGATACGGTGGCTTGAAAGTGTCGGTGAGCCAGATGCCCGAACAGCGAACATGGTTTCGTCCACGTCAACACTGCAGAGAAGACGCACACAAATATATCTCCACCGCCGAGGATATGAAAGAGGGTGGGTGGAAGGACTATTACTGGAGCCCCAGACGCCGCAGTCGTGTAAGCCTCTGTCGGAGTTCGGCAGGGAGTGTGAGAATAGGAAACTTCACGTTAACGTGGGTAAAAATAAAGTAATGGAGAGTTCTTGGAGGAAGTTCAGTGTTTCAAGTACCTGGGGTCTCGATGTGGAGAAGGCTGAACAAGCGGAAACTGAGGTAAATTCGCGAGTTAAAGAAGGGTGTAAAGTGTTGGGTGCACTAAGGATTGTAATGAGATGTAGGACGTTGGGGATGGAAGAAAATAAAAGGTTTTATAAAGGGATGGTTGCCCCAACTGTGCTCTATGGAGCTCAGACTTGGAGAATGAGAGCAGAAGAGAGAAGAGCAGACTGAAGTGACGCTAAGAGACAGAATCAATAACGACGGTGTTCGAGTTAGAACTGGGATGGTAAAGGAGTTTGACGACAGAGCAGATTTTCGGGTTCTGGAACGGTTCAGGCAAATGGTGAGGATGGATAAAGGGAGATTTTTGATCAAGGTGATGAAGGCGGTGATCAAAGGCCGTAGGCCTAGAGGTAGACTGACGTTTGGGCGGATGGATGGCGTGACGCAGTCGTTAGGAAGCAGAGACACGAGTAAGGAGGTAGCGAGAAGGTGCGCTATGGATAGGCGTGATTGAAGAATGGTTGTGAATGAATGATTTTGTTTCAACGCGGCCCTAAAGTGCTTCCTGCCTTTGGCATCTCGTTGAGAAACGAGTTGGTCATGGGCGGGGAACCACATCACTATGACGCGGAATGGGTAAACCAGTAGCACTATCGGGCCCTGCTGCTGACACTGACATCGAACTGCACTCATGAACCAGAGTGTGTTGCGGGGTCTTTCAGACGAGCCCTTTAGTGCGAAAGTGCTCAGTTGTTTAAGTGAGTGTACGAGGGGAGCGCCTTGCCGTTGGCCAACCCGTTCCTGGGGAATTAGGTCATGTGTCAGTATCCGAGTGTCAGAATTTCATCTAGGCAGATACGGATCGCAAATCGCAGCCATCAGTTTGGTCAGAGCACGAAATGCTCCAGAAATACTCAAGCAAGATCTGAAGTAAGAGATAAGATACCAAGACAGGGCTTGCTATAGCGTTGGAGCCAATGTCATTTCGCACCGAACTCCGAAATAACAGTAGGACGTTCAACAGTTGCGATTTGCAGAATGACTGTCAAACACGTTACAATACATTTCACCAACATACTATTATTATTAAATAGAACTTGTTTATTTGGTGCTTCATTGAAGAGTTAAATATCTTACCTTAAAATCATCTTTGATGTAGAACATTATGCTGTCATCTCCGCAGACAGTCAAGGCATTACTGGTCAAAGGTTTGATATGAAGCAGGTACTTGATGGACGATACTTGGTTATCACAATTTCTATTGGAGTTCCGTTTGCTACCACCGTTCTCCTCAGGACGAGTCGAGGTGACATCATCGTCTGTCCTCTTAAGAGGTTCATGTCCCCGAACAGGCTGATCATTCAATATGACGGCCGTTGAGGCGTGCTGGCGAAAGGCGATATAGATTGAGTTGTTGTAGACGAGCCACAGCGTGTTGCCAGAAGCAGACACCGCCACCGAGGAGGGCGCGAAGGGCAGGGCGGCGCGCCCCCACAGACACCTCCTGTTGGGCCGCTCCTGCACCTGGCCTACGTAGAGCGCCCGCTCATCGTCTACAAATACCAAGAGGTCGTCCGAGGAGGTGAGGGCCTTCAAACAGGACGGCAGCTCCATGTGCTCCCACTCCCCGTCTATGACCTCCTTCTTCACCTGAGACGCGTCCTTAGTAGAAAATTCGCGGTCTGCGCACGTTAAAACTGTCCTGGCTTCAGTGACACCGGCCTCCTCGAAAGTTAAAGACACCGGGTCTTGATCGCTGGACACGACATGAAGCTCTGGGCTTCTAGAGCTGTCGCCAGGATACAAAATTTGAGTTGAACTGAAACTTTGCAAGGACGGGACAGAACTTCCAGACGGAGGGCCGTAACAGAGGCTGCTAGCGTAGTCGCTGAAGATGGAATCGAGACTAGTGGCCGTTGGTTCGTGAAAGGAAGTGATGTTAGCTGCAGTAAGATCGCCGTTGGATGTGACCTCGCGTAGGCTTACCCCTGAAAGGTTTTCAGTAATACCCATTGGGGGTTCGTGTTCACAAAAATCACTATCTTCAACAGTACTGTCACGGAAATCGGAATGCTCATGAGTGTTCAAATGATTGTCTAGGGTCTTTTCAAAGTCTTCATTATCAGAAGGTTGCACTTTCCTATCACTTGTGTTTTTCAGACAATCTATATCCAAAAGAAAACCAAGCCTTCTTTCATTTTCTAAAGTTCTTAATGACAATTTATTTTCCTCTGCCCTTTCACCTTCACTATCTTTTGGGTTCTCGAAATGAATATCCGACGATTGATAGTCGGGAGTCGCTAACCCGGCCGACGGCAGCTTGCTTAAAGCCTCTTCAATACGCGGAGAAGAAGGACTCGAGGTACCAGGGGTGTTAGTGGAGCGTACTGAAGTGGGGTCTGACGGAGCAGTGGCGGAACTTGGAAGAGCTGAGCTGGAGCTCATGGCACTGGGAGATGCTCTTTTGCTGCCGGCTGGAGGAGAGTGGTTGTTACCTGTACCCAAATATCACCAATGTTAGTTGCGCTCAATGCCAGGCTGTAGAACAGGCACAACTGACAATTCCACTGAAACGAGTCACAAAACCCTCTGCATGACAAGTTCATTTTGATCTCCAGTAACAGATACAAATACAGACACTAGGCCGCATCCCCCAGACAAGGGGGTGGCCGACGGCAAGGCGCACCTCACACCCTCATACGCTCACACTCGCACAACTTAGCCCTTTTGTGCTCAAAGGTCCGGCGGTACCCCCTCAACATATACTCTGGGTCACGAGTGCAGTCCGAGGATCCGTCGTCAGCAGCAGGGCCCGACAGTTTTGTACCCCCGGCGCGTCATAATGGCCGGGCCCCCCCCACCCACGACCATCCCGACAGTGGGGTGCCAAGGGCGGGAAAGCGCATCAGAGCAGCGTCAAAATCAACCATTCACAACCATTCTCCACTCACGCCTGTTCATTGCACGCTCTCTCGCCACCTCCACATTCATGTTTCTCCTTCCCAACGCCTGCTTCACACCATCCATCCACCCAAACTTCGGTCTACCTCTAGGCCTGCGACCACTCGCCTCAGCATTCATCACCCTTTTCACCAATCT
>SDVV010040322.1:0-10543 GCA_016164225.1 Gammarus roeselii | reverse complement strand
ATGGAGAAATGTGGAGCAATTTCTCTATATCTCCGATTGCTGTGGTTGGAGAGATGTTTAATTCACGAGGTCATGTTCCATGATATGTGTTTCCCAGGGAAATTAATCCTAATCTGGTCCAATCACGATAAGATGATATCTTGGATCGTTCTGTATGTTAAGGAAGAGTTTTTCATTTCTATGACGACGATGTCATATAGCTTTGAAGTAGATCAAATATTCAAACCAAATATTGCAAGGATATAGCATTACGGTTTTCTCCAATATTTTCGGGGAAAAACTTTTGTTATGAAATCCGCTTTAAATTTATATTATTATTGTATTATTATTATTATTGAATAATTTATTTTTATCGTCATGGCAATGGGTTTTCAGTTTTTCTTTTATTACACACAATACTTCATAACTGTACACTATTTGAATTATCGTAAATGAAAGTTTAATTGAATTCGTCGCAGCTCATCGCTAGTGTGCCGCCGGTTCTTATTATATGCAACAAATTATAAATTACAATATTATTGTCAGCGGTCGACAGATAACGTCAATTTTGAGTTGAGAATCAGAACTGCCTGTTGTTAGGAAATCAATGATAATTGAAGTTGGACAATCATTAATACGCGGGGTGGGAAATTCGCGAATACATGGGGTTGGGACAAATACGAATACATCGAGTTGGAGGGGGAAATCCCGAATATATGGGTTAGGAAATCCTGAGAACATGGGATTGGGAAACTAACATATTGCGCTACCATATTGTACAGATGGCTCTAAAAAATTGTATGAATAAAGAAGAGGTGAGTAGACGACATAAATTATACACAAAGTATTTGCATAACACAGAACATCTTCACTTCATGACCGCTAGGAAAGGATTAAATAATTGACAATCAAAATAATTCAATACTGGAGAACAAAAGTGGGATGAATATGCTTCTACTATAGAAGATAATGCACAATATACGCTTTTGTGACAATGATTCTATCATCAAATCGCTACGGTGATTGGTAGAAATAATTCAATGCATTTTATTCACATCGAGTTTAACTGTCAAAGCTGAAAGCTGCCTATCGTTCCTCGAAAAGACTGAGCACGTATTTTAGTTGTACTAAAACAATTGAAACATTCGAAGCATAGAAGTAGACAAAACGCAAGTTAACACCTAGGGTAATTGGCAGCGACAATTGTGGTCAGTAGGAACATAGAAAACATATTTATCGTCAGAGTATAAACGATAAGATGGCGGCTCGATATTAAGTGTTATGGTGGTGGTATATTCGGACGTGTTCAGGAACAGAATGCATTTTCTGGTTTCTGGTATAATGCATTTATTTTATATTTGTAAGCAAAGTTACGGTTTTGAATTGATCGGTCAATAGAGGTTTATTAAGCCTATTCTCGAAGGACGTGTTAGATTTATGATTCTTGAGGTTTGTTTGGTGTTGTTCCAGAATTTTGGTCCAGTGATCGAAAAAGCTCTTAAGGCAGTTTCTGTTTTCCTGTGTTCAGCGTGCAGAGTCTCATTATTTCTTGTGAATCGATTGTTCTTTTCACCTCGAGAATATATGTGCCTTTAGCTGTCGGGTGAATGTTTTTCTAGAAGATCTTTATGAGTTTTGATCTACTCATGGAGTGTCAGTTTGTTGTCGATATTGAGCCACTGTAATTTTTCGAGGAGAGGACTTACGTGGTCTCATTTTCTGTGGTTACCATCACATGTTATTCATGCCGCAAAGCTTATACAACGTTGCACTTTCTCTCTTTGAGTTGTGGTGCATTTCCCCCAGATTGAAAGAAAGCAGTTTATATGAGAAAATACTAAGCGAGAACAATTAGTAATCTTGATCTTAAATCCGATTCTTTTTTTGCAGAGTTTAGGAACAAAAGTGTTCCGTTCAATTTGAAAACAGAGTAGTTACGTGGTGTTTGAAGGGAAGATCGGGATCAAACCATACTCCCAGACTTATAACTTTATCTTCAACATGAATGTCATATTTGCCTAACCTGATAGAGAAATTCATTAGAACTGCTTTTCTCTTCGAGTTTGAGCCGAACAAGATGCATTTTGCTTTTTCAGAGTTGAGCTTGAGTCCATTTATATCATACCAACATTTCAGATTAGTTACGACTGTCTCAGCGTCGTCTTTCAGCACATTCAGATCTTACGTGATGTTTGAATTAAAGCTCATGGCCAAACCATACTCCCCGACTTATTATTTTGTCTTCAACATGTATGTCAGATTTTAATATTCTGATAGAGAAATCAATTGGAACTGCTTTTCTTATTGAGTACGAGCCACACAAGATGCAGTTTTTTTTCTAAGTAGAGCTTGATTCTATTTTTAGCCTACCAAAATTTTGAATTACTTACGGCTGTCTCAGCGTCGTCCTTTAACGCATTCAGATCTGACGGCTTACGGGAGAGCAATATTTGGGTATCATCGGCTTACATGACCATTTTCGTTTGATTTTTTGGTAATTCACAGTCAATGTCGTTTACATAAACAAGAAAAAACAATGGGCCGAGTATCGAACCTTGAGGGACCGCAAAGGAAACTGTGGTCGGACTTGACATAGTGGCGTTATCAAGTTTAATTGATCGTTGCCGATTTGTCAGATAACTTTCAAACCAATTAGGGTCTATTCCTATGTTACGGAGCTTGCCAAAAAGTATTTTGTGGCATACTCTGTCGAATGCTTCCGATAAGTCTACCAATACCAGCAGAGATATCATCCTTTCATCGAAGTTTTCATCTAGATATTCATTGATGCTCATAAGTGCGTCTTCTGTTGGCAATTTACGCCGATAGGCATAATGGCAGTCATTGAACATCTTGTTTGATTCGAGGTAATCAACGAATTGGATAGATATTACATTTTCTAGGATCTCTGATAGAACAGGCAGAAGACTGATCGTTCTAAAATTGGATGGTTCATTCTTGCCCCCCGCTTTATGAATTGCTTTTATGAGCATGCTTCCAGATCTCCGGAAATGTTCCACTTGCTATTTAGGTGTTAATAACTCTGATGATGTGAGGCAAAGTTACTATTAGGCTTTCTTTCAGATATTGTAGGGCTAAACCATCTATTCCTGAATAGTTTGTGTTCTTCAAGGCAAATACAGCTCATTTTACTTCATGTTGCGATACTTGCTTTGGCTTAAATTTAACGATTGCTGTTTGGTCATTGTCTCCATAGAAAGCTTTCGAATTTCGTGTCTCTGTTGCGTCGCTCGGTAATCCTTGATCAGCTACGTAAGTTACTTCTTCAAAAACCTGTTTCCCAACTCCTGCAAAGTAATTGTTGAACATTTCTGATGTTGCCTGAGGATTCGGATAAGTAGGCGAGGTGATCTTTATATTGTGGGGAACAATTATTTCAGTGCATTCCACGTTTCTTCATGATTGTTTCTGCACTGTTCTAGTTCCTCATGATGATATCCAATTTTAGCCCTTCTGACTTCTCGTTTGACTCTTCTATTTTGAATTCGAAATAATTCTAACCAAGTGATGCATCGTTTTGCTTTGCGTTTGAGATTTTTTTTAAAGCTATTTCATTTTGTAGTTTTTCTGTAATCTATTCAACCGGCATGCTTTTCATTGTTTCAGTTTACGTTGGCGCCACAGCGTTCAGACATGTGAGAAGATAGTCTGTGAGTATTTGGGCTTGCTCTGTGACGTTATCTGTGCAATGAATCGGTTTTAGCATCTCGACGTTTGCCACTAGTTGTGCTTTGAAGTTATCCGCGATGTAATTTATTTTTGTACGAGAGGTTATGTTGTATGGTTGTTTCTTCTATTTTTTGATGTTAATATACAGTTTATTTTATGGTGGTCAAAGAAGGGATTGAGATCCACATCTGTGGTAACTATGGAAGACGGATTGTTACTTATGAGCAGATCTAGTGCAATTTGGGATTCGAGAGTAATTCTTGTAGCACTTTTCATGAGCTGATGCAGCCCGAGTCTGTCTAAAATCGGCTTCATATTGTTAGATTTAAATTTCAATTGATCATCATTGAAATCTCCCGAAATGTACAGCGTCATTCCTAAACTGATGGCTTCTCGAAATCTTTCTTCGATGTATTGAAAAGACTGTACACTTGCTTTGGGTGGTATGTAAAGTAAACCAACGACAAACGATCTGTTTTATCGTAGCTGGATGTTTACCCAAAGGTCATCAACTTCATTATTGTCGTTAGGCATTAGTTGTGAAGATGTATAATCTTCTCGCACATAAATCACGGTTCCACCTATTTTACTTTCTCTATCTTTTCTATAAACATTGAAGCCGTCAATCTCGATGAAGGTAGTGTTAATGTCAGATTCCAGCCATGTTTCAGCCAAACATAAAATGTCGATTGAGTCCTCCTTCATCATCATTTTGAAGTGATCCATCTTTGTTTGTAAGCTTCTAACGTTTATATGTTTAATGAAGATATGATTTAGGTTGTGATGGTTATTTATATACATGGTTGCTGTGGGATGGTCGCTGCTCCCAGCTTGACAAGTTCGTGACTCTCATCATTTGTTTTTACTTTCAGGGCAGATGGTATCACTTTGAGACGGCTGCAGAGGTATCTCTTCATCAAATATGGATGTATTATTGACGTACTGCAAGCGAGAATACCTTTTGAAACACTGCACATTTGTTTCCACATGCTTGTTTCGATTCGCTGCAATATTTTGTCGTTTGGAGCGTGGCTTCAGCGGTTAGGTTGGTGCTAGACTACTATAGTGATCATCTTTCTTGGCTACAAATATTGAGTATTGAATAGCCTCATCACTCATAAGGTTGGTTGGATTAAATACCGTTTTCGTAACGTTGCACGGCTGTGATTCATTTAAGATTGTGATTTGTGTTTTGATTGCGTTGCTGAGAATTGCAGGGACTAGATCACCAAAACTGCTATTGTACTCTTTGTTTACAAAATACTTTTCTATCTCAGAGAGGAATCTACCATCTCTTTTTGGATAATCGATGAAGGCTTCGTAATCTTCTATGTAATTGAAGGATTCCACCATTGCTTTAACTTTTATCACCTTTGAGATATGTTCATCGTTAAGTCCAACTTGCTTAAATAAGGATCTTTCACCGCATGCTTCATGCAATGTCCATCTGCTCATGTTCTACGTATCAAGAATTTTAGATCACTTTTTAAATATCTTCAAATGCTTTGCTTGGAAAGTTGTTCCATTTACGAGGTCGTGTTCGAAGGTATGTGTTTCCCGCGGAAATTCATCATAATTTCGTCCAATCACAATGAGATGATATTGTGGGTCGTTCTGTATGATAAGGAACCTTTTTCATTTGCAGGAATATGATATCTAATAAATTTAAAATCGATCGAAAGTTATGAATATAATATTGTGAAGGTTCCCTTACGGTTTTCTTGAATAATTTCGAGTTAACTTTTGTTTTCAAATCCTTTCTAACTATATAATATTATTGTATTATGTACTACGTATGAATAAATTTAAAACTATTTCTCTATATCTATGATTACTTTGCTTGAAAAGATGTTTCATTTTCAAGTTATTTTTCATGGTATGTTTCTCTCGGAATTTTATCATAATGTGGTTCCATCATGATGAGATGAAATTGTGTGTTGTTCGGTATGATAAGGAACACATTCTCAGTTGTATAACGATGCTGTCTAATGGATTTCAAACAGATCGGAAATTCTCCCTATACAATTTTAAGGGTTTGCCCATACAGTTTTCTTCAATAATTTCGAGCAACACTTTTGTTATCAAATCCATTTTTGAATTTATATTATTATCTTTTATGTACTACGTATGAAGAAACTGCGAAAAATTTCTCTATATCTTTAATTGCTTTGCTTGGAGAGATGTTTAATTTACAAGGACATTCCATGGTATGTGTTTCCGGCGGAAATTCATCAGAATCTCCTCAAATCAAATTGAGATGATATCGTGATTCGTTATGTATAATAAGGAAAGTCCTCAATTGCATGAAGAGGCTATCTAATAAATTTGAAATAGATCAAAAATTCTCACCAAGTATTGTATGGGTTTTCTCCAATAATGACGTTCGTGCCTTACGGGGGAGCCTGCGGTGACTCGCATTGAGGCTCCGGGGGAAATGAGGCCCAAATCAGTTCAAATCAAACTTCGGTCTACCTTTCGGCCTACGTCAACTCGCCGCCGCCTTCAGTGCTATTTTTACCAATCTCACATCATTTGAACCACTTCAGAACACGTAAATCTACCATCCCAAATTTAATTCGAATAACATCGTTTTGATCCTGACTACCTTTGTCACTTGAGTCACTCTCATCAATATTCCTTGGCATGAGCTTCGCGCGAAAATTCTGCAAAATTTAGAATACCCGTGATGGAATTATAATGGGACTTGGTTTTAGGGATAAGGAACATATTATCATTAATTTGACGATGTCGTCGTATAGATTAGAAGTATTTCGAAAAAAAAAAAAAAATGTTGTAAGTTTCTTGAATGATCTTGCGTGAAACTTTCGTTGACGAATCTTACTTAAATTAGTAGACGTAGTAGACCTGGGACGGGCTGAAGAGACCATCCTTGCTGTATTCCAAAATTGAATTTGGAGTACAGCTAGCCCATCCTAGATGGGTGCCCACCGTTCGTGGGCTGCCGGATGCTGAAGGCTCCAAAGAAGGTAATTGCCACCTTGGCGGCACGGGTCCAAATGCTTAGTAATGGAGTGGATTAGTCCCCAGTGTTTGTCGAGGCGGTTTTTAAATGTATTTACGTTATAACTGTTAACCACATCATGTGGTAGGTGGTTCCAAATTGTTGGTCGCATGATTGGAGAAAAGTTTTCGGCCACTTATGTTCTAAATGGTTTTAGCTACCGTTTTTGTCCATTATTTCTCTTCCATGGGTTATAATGTCGGTCAAAGGGGCCCTCAGTGCTAGCTCTAATTAACCCGTTTATGTATTTGAAGGTCTCAATCAACTGACCTCTAAGTCGTCTTCTTTCAAGTGATATCAGTTTGAGTTTGTCGGGTCTTAGCGGATATGTCTTATTTCTCAGTTCCAGAATCATTTATGTTGCTCGGTGCTGAACACGTTCCATTTTGTTGTTAATATCCCCTCTTATGTGAGGGGACCAAAATTGTACTGCAAATTCTATTTGAGGCCTGACGTTTGAAGTATATAACGGAAGCACGATGTCCCTGGACTTGTAGTGAATGTTTCTGACCTATAAAGTTAAGGACTCTATAGCATTTCTTGAAGCTAGGGTTTTCCACTTGAAATCTTAGGTTGATTTGATCTCCAGTTCGACCAGAACCTCAACGCGAGTTATAATAGGCTCTCGTAGGATTCAATGATCAATGGATTCCAGTAGGCTCGCACGCCTCAGTGTGCGAGAAAAAAAAAAAGACAACGCTTTTAAAGTCAGATAAAGTAGAAAATTTTAGCAATGTCAAGGGGGGCACATGAGAAAAACGCTTAGACGAAACGGGCCTCCGCTTCCAAACCATTTAGGACTTCAAGAGTAATATGTACGCGCGCTAGTCCGTGCAGGTAGCATCGTCGAGACTAGTACAAGGTTTACGGCTACACGGACAAAGTCAGCTCAGACAGCAACGCACCATATAGTCTTCAAAACGCCTAGTTGTGCTCGGACATTTATTAGGCGCCCGGGAGAGCGCAAATTCTCCCACCGTAGGTTGGACTAGACTAACTAACACACCGCAGTCCACCAAGGTCCCTTGCTGGCGTCTAACGATACATAATTATTTAACTAATTCAAAATAGATGACCACGAAAACAAGGCACAGATAAATAATAGAGCCCACAAAATAAGAAATAGTAAAATAATAAAATAAAGTGTTAATGATCTTCAAAGTGAATAATCATCCATCGACCCCAGGATATTTTTGGTAATTAATATTTCAAAAACTCGTTATTGGTCTACTTCAGTCATATGCTGATCAGCCATTACGTGAGCAGAATTCCGATTTTGTGATCCAATGTGAATAACACTGTATTTTTCAATGTTAAAGAACATATGCCACTTATCAGATTTGATTTGATTCCATCCTCAATTCCACCGGAAACTCAACGTGAGTCATATCAGGCTCCCCCGTAGGGCTCGACGATCATGGATTCAAGTAGGCTCACACGCCTCATTGTGCGAGAAATTTTCAGTCGTGTCAGACGCACGCTCGCGCGCACAAGAAATAGGTTTAGACGAAACGGATCTCAGCTTTTAATAATTTAGAACTTCAAGATTAATATGTAAGCACGTTAGTGTGTTCAGGTAGCATCGTCGAGATTGGTACAAGGCTTACAGCTACACAGACATAGTAAGCTCCGACAGCAACGCAACAAAGTTTACCGCTACGCGGTCTAGTTTAGTTACAGTAAAACTCCCCTATCCAGGCAAGACAAAGACTCAGAAAAAACAAATTCCCGCATCCAACCCCTCGGAACCTTTAAAGTAATATGTACGCACACCAGTGCGCACAAATAGTATCGTCGAAATTGGTACAAGGACTACGGCTTCACGGATCAGATAAACTCCAGCCGCCCACGAGGGAGTCTACATTAGTCAGGCGGACCAACTCCATCAAGATGTCATGCCTGCGATGGCGGCGTCTGGGGCTTCGGTCCCAGCGAAAGTCCCTCAACCCCTCCCTGCTTCATATCCTGCGTCCACGTTACTACCTCGTCTCTGCGGTGGTAACGTAGACGCAGCCTGAGCACTGCTCGGCCTGAAGTCCACCGACACTTTCAAGACACCAGAGCCACGACACATTTACTCATTGTTTTTCATGGACTAATGAATGATACCCATAATTTTTCTCCTACAAAACATCCCTGTTCCCCATGAAATATCCATGCACGCGTCTGGTTGGTGCGTTGCAGTGTGGCTGAGGGACATAAACACGCTGCAAGTTTCAATGCTTTAGTGTCCACGATTAAAATTATACCACACGGGTGGGTATTTGTTACCTGCCACACAACCCCACAAAGTTAATCCAGATAACAACAAAAACCCTCAACCCCATCACTAAAACGGTCACCCCAGTATCCCCTACCACATCTCTTTGTCTCAACACGCGCGTCTCGGTGGGTACCGAGGATCCCGGGTGGTGCGCTGGCGCGGTTTCCACCTCCGCATGTGGAAACCGTGGCTAAGCAACAACAACAACAGCAAGATCAATTCTAACCGCAACGCATGACAAGGCTTATAGCTACGCGGTGAAGGTCAACCACAGAAATTACGTATGGTCCGTGCACGCGCGAGCGAGCACGTACTGAAAAAAACGCTTGTTAAGAAAATCACAAACAGGAACTTTCGCACAAATACACAAGCACTATTTTGTATTGCGGAATCGTGGAACGTGAAAAGGAAAGAAAAGTCAGGTCTATCATGGGCTTAAAACTGCTCAGATTATTTTCATCACACTTATTGTTTAAGGGGATAGGGTGAGGGGGGGGGGGGGGGGGGGGGGGGGGATAGAGGTCCCTCTGGTTCCAAAAGAGCCCGATGGCACCCGGAGGATAACCTAAGTCCTCCGGGTCCCCCGAATTGACCGGTCCCTCGAGTCCCCTCGTCTCCGCTCATCTCGGCTTGTCTCAAATCATTTCGACCAGTCTCGACTCATCGCACCCAACTCGACTCGCCTCAACATGTTTCGACTGATCTCGACGCACCTCGACCAGCTTCGACGCGGCTCTCCCCCTCTGCGTTAGCAATCCTGTGGTCTGTGACAACTAATTTATTACATTTTTCTGTGCGTGGGTTTTACAGCGTTGAGAGAGGGAAATAAGAGGTTTCAGGGTTCAGAGGGGCCTCAAGATGGTCTCAAAGTTTCTCAAAAGGGTCCCGAAGGGTCTCAGAGGGGGATGTTCCAAAGGGCTCAGAAGGGTCCAAGTGGGTCCCCCCAAATCGTCCTGGTCTTCCAAGTCCCCCGGGTTCCCGAAACCCCGAGTACTTCGAGTCCCGGAGTCCCACGAGTACCCTCCATTCCCTGGGTCACTTAGTCTTAACCAACCTCGATAAATAATAAATAATGCATAGTTTATCATCATAAAAAAAGGGCATAGATAAAAAATTGAGCCCAAGAATTAGAAAAAAATAAAATACTTAAATAAATGATAATGATCAATAAAATGAATAATCATCCATCCATCCCAAAACTTATCAGACCTGTCCCCTATTTTATTACAATCCCTTTGGATAGTTTGATCCCTTTGGATAGTTAAGATCCCTGTGGAAAGTTAAGATCCCTTTGATTAGTCAAGAACTCTTTGGATAGTTAAATCCCTTTGGATAGTTAGATCTCTTTGGATAGTTATGATCCCTTTGGACAGTTAATTGATATTTTTGTATTTCATACTACGTATGAAGAAATGTTGAATAATTTCTCTACTTCTTGAAATACTTTGCTGGAGAGATGTTTAATTTGCAAATTCATAATAGATGGTATGTGCTTCGTGCGGAACTTCATCCTAATTTGGTCTACGCAGGATGGGATGCCAAGGTGAGTCGGGTTGCGTGCAACACACACACACAAACACACACACATA
>SDVV010040321.1:0-10543 GCA_016164225.1 Gammarus roeselii | reverse complement strand
AAATTTAAAATTCATCACCATGAAAAAAGGGCAGAGAGAAATAATAGAGCCCAAGCAAGAAGAAATAATAAAATACTAAAATAAAGTGTTAATGATCTATAAAATGAATAAGCATCCATCCACCCCAAGCTCTCGCAGAAGTATGCTAGCATTATTTTATAAGACATAATTGTGGAACGTGAAGAGGAAAGAAAAGGCAGGTTCATCATGGGCTAAAAACTTCTCAGATTTTTATCATCGAACTTATTGTTTGAGGGGATAGGGTGGGGGAGGCAGAGGTCCCGAAAGAGCCCGATGAGCCTGGAGGGTTACCCATGTCCCCCGGGTCCTCCGAGCTCCCCGAGTCCATCTAGTCTTCTCGTCTCAGCTCATCTCGGCTTGTTTCAAATCATTTCGGCCAGTTTCGACTCGTCTCAACATGTTTCGACTGATTTCGACACATCTTGACCAGCCTCGGCGCAGCTCTCCCTTTCTGCGTCAGCAATGTTGTGGACTGTAATAACTAATTTCTCTACTCAAGCACTCCACATATATACTTTCCTCTGTGTATGGGTTTAACAGCGTAGGGAGGGGGGAGCAGAGGTTCCAGGATTTAGAGGGGCCTCAAGAGGGTACCACAGTTTTTCAAGAGGGTCCCACAGGGTCTCAAGGGTTCCCAAAGGGTCCCAAAAGAGTCCAAGTGGATCCCCTCAAGTCCCCCGAGTTTCCGAAACTCTGGGTCCTCCGAGTCCCGCGGGTCCCACGAGTACCCCCATTTCCTAGTCACCTAGTCTCAACCCACCTCGATAAACTATAAACTAAGTAAAATTTATCATTATGATAAAGGGCAGAAATAAATAATAGAGCCCACGAAATAAGAAAGAATAAAATACTTAAATAATGTGTTAATGATATAAAAAATGAATAATTATCCATCCACCCCAACCTTTTCTTCGATGTATTGAAAAGAATGTCCACTTGCTTTGGGTGGTCTGTAAAGAGAACCAACAACGAACGATCTGTTTTTTCGTACCTGAATGTTCGCCCAAATTACTTGAGAAGAGGTATATTCTACTCGCACATAAATCACGGTTCCACCTCTTCCTTTCTCTATCTTTTCTATAAACATTGAAGCCGTCAATCTCGATGAAGGTATGGTTAATATCAGATTCCAGCCAGGTTTCAGTAGTAGTAGTAGTAGTAGTAGTAGGTAGTAGTAGTCGCTTCCAGGTTTCACCGGAGTCCCAACGCGAAGTTACAGCCAGGTTTCAGTCAGGCATAGAATGTCAATGAGTCCTCCTTCATCATCATTTTGATGTGATCCATCTTTGTTCGTAAACTTCTAACGTTTGTATGTTCAATGACGATATTATTTAGGTTCTGATTGTGCCTCTAGGAATTTTGTTTTTACTTACAGGACAGTTGGTGTCACTCTGGGATGATTGCAGAGGCATCTCTTCAGCGAATATGGATGTATCATTGTCGTATTGCAAGGGAGAATACCTATTGGAACACTGCACATTTTGTTTCCACATGCTTTTTGCGCTATGCTGCAATATTTTGTTGTTCGAAATGCGGCTTCAGAGGGTGGGTTGGTGCAAGACTTCTTTAGTGTTGTTGTTGTTGTATTTGCTTCCATGTTCTACCGCTTCTTTAGTGGTTCTCTTTCTTGGCAACAAATATCGAGTATCGAGCAGCTTCATCACTCCTAAGGTTGGTTGGATTCATTACAGGTTTCGTTACGATGTCGGGGTTCTTTTCATCTAAGATTGTGATTTGTATTATGAGTGCGTTGCTGAGAATTGCCGAACCTAGATCGCCTAAACTGCTATTGTACTCTATGATTTCAAAATACTTTTCGATCTCGGAGAGGAACCCATCATATTTTTTATACTCAGTGAAGGCTTCATATTCTTCTATGTGATTAAAGGATTCCTCCATTGTTTTAGTTTTTATCACCTCGAAGATGTTTTCATCGTTAAGTCCTGTTTGTTTTACTAAGGATCCTTTCACCGCGTGAATCATACAATGCTAGTGTTGATTGTCTATTTAATCTTAAATCATTGAGAATGGTGTCGATGTTGGTGTTTCGGGGAAATTGTTGCAAGTTTTCTGTCACCTGCACTGGCATTCGTTCATTCGGTCTATTGTTTCTTGTGTCAGCAACGTCACCCTCATTAAGATTTTTAATATGCTCTTCAGTGACACTCTTACTGACGTTATCTAGGAATCTGGTTACTAATTCTCGAAGTGCATTGCTTGTATGTTTGGGATATCGTTGCTTTCGGTTCTGTTCTTTGTTATTGGGGGTGGGCTGGAGCAGGGGAGCCCGAACAGAACCAAGGGAAATAAATTTAGATCGGTGGTTGAAGAGAGGCATGACTGAGGATGGCTGAATCGAGCTAGAGGAAGGAATGGGTGGAGGGGACTAATGCATCGATGTTTGTTCGTTCAAACAAGAGGGACTACCGAAGTAGTAGTAGTTGCTTCCATTTTCCACCGGAGTCCCAACGCGAAGGTAATGCAGACTCCCCCGTAGGGTGGTTGAAGAGTGACGAAGTAGTTGCAGCGTAGATTGAGAGTAGGTTCATCTTAGATTCGGAGTAGTTTCAACGTAGACACAGTAGGTTTAACATGGTTACAGGCAGAGTAGGTCTAATTTGACATGTGTACAAAATAAATTTGACGCAGCTACGAAGAAAATTTGATAGATACAAATAAAATTTAACGTACGTGCAGATAAACTCTAACGCGGGTTCAGAGAAGGCCTCAAAGTAAGTGTGACGAAAGTAGAAAGAAAATTTGGCAGATACAAATTAAATTCAACATATAAACATAGTAAATCTAACGCGGGTACAGAGTAGGCCTAGCGCAAATACAAAGTATGCTAAACACGGACACGAAGGAATTTAACATATAGCATATATGCAGAGCAGGTTCATTGCAGACGCAGTAGGTTTTGCGTAGAGGAGTGGTAGCATCCCCCTCCGTTCTCCGCCGGAGCTCCAACGTGTAGTCACTGAGGGCTCCTCCTCATGGCACGACAGTCCGTTGATTCTGCACAGCTTCGTGCAGGAAGTTAAAGTAAAACTTCTCAATTAGTACGCAGGGAGGACAGCGAGTTCGGGATCAGAGATGATTCAGACCTCGCTACCCCTACACTACATCATAGAGGCCAGTGTGTTTTCCGAAAGCGATCAGTTCTTTTCCGGTGCCCCGTTTCTATGAGCAGGCGTTGCAGGTTGCACGGGGGCTCAAGAAGGTTCGTCGGGCTGCTACGAGTGTATCACAATTTACTAGTTAGTGTTTCACGCTGATTGCCACTTGATGGCAACAGGGGCATGGTGGTGCGTCCGGTCCCATGTCTTCGTCCATTAGGTGGTTGTGAGTTATCCACGTGTGTCCCGTGCATTGACGATTAATGAACACTTGGTCTCTCCTATTAGAAAACCTGGTATCCCACACTCCCACGGATGGATTAACTGCCAGCACGCCTTTTGTCCACTTTGTTGCCAAGAGTCGTTCCATCGTGATGTTATACGTGAGTTATACGTGAGTCTCGGTAATGTATAGAGATGAATTGTTCCTGCTGGGTAGACACCCGTTTAGCGAGGGCATCTGCTCGTTCGTTTCCTCTTATTCCCGCGTGTCCACGGATTCAGCAGAATTCGATCGCCTGGCCCGCCTCGGACGTCGTGAATAGGTCGTGTTGCATTTTTCTAAGGGCACGGCAATCAAAGTGCAGAGTTTTCAGCTGGGTGAGAACACTCAGACTATCTGAAAATATAACACTTTTGGGGTGCCTGTCGCTTTTTGTGACGGAGATGGCCAGTTTAAGTGCGTGTAGCTCTGCAGAGAATATAGAGGCCTCATGAGTAGGATGGCCAAACGCAAAGTCCCTTCGCCCATGGCGGCAGCTCCCACACCATTCGATGTTTTCGAGCCGTCAGTGTATATGTGACGGTGCTCAGAGTACTGTTCATAGAGTAGTCGTGAGAATTCTCGGCGGTACGTGTTGGTTGGGGCTGTTGCTTTGGGGTACGTCTGCAGATCTAGGTTAACCAGTGGTGGGCTGATCATCCTCGTTGGTGTGTTGATTTGAGATTCGATAGGAGAATGAAGGCTTGATTGCTTTGCGTCTGATGTTACGCGAGGTCAGTAAGTTATCCACGCGTGGAGAAGAGGCGTTTATCAAGAATGTTGGTGACGTCACCGGGTGCTGGGCTATTGATGCAGCTCATTGTCTTGAAATAGTACTGCAGTGAGAGTTTGTCGTTCCGGAGCGAAAGAGGAAGCTCGTTAGCAAGCACGTTCAGGGATTCGATGGGTGTGGAACGGAACGCACCGGTTGTGATACGCAGGGAGTTATTTACTATGATGGAGAGAGGTTCTAGGTTGGTTTTGGCTGCTGAACCGTAAGCGATTGCTCCATAGTCAATGCGCGAGCGTATTAATGTTCTGAATAACGTCATGCCGGTGTCCATATCGGCTCCGATTTTCAAGGAAGTTACAGAGAGGATAAGTCCGGTTGTTTTTTTGCAGCGGGTCTCCAGGGCTGCAATATGAGGTCGCCATGTGAGTTTAGGGTCCCACACAAGACAGAGGAATTTTATTGATTCCTCGTATACTAGCGGAGTGTTGTTTGACTTTAGGGCTGGTTGAAGGTGAGAGCCGGGCACGAGAGTAAAGTGCATGCTTTTCGTTTTGGGGGGCGAGAATTTGAATCCGTTTAAGGAGACCCAGTGTTAGACTGGGCTTAGACATTTCTGGAGTTCCTGTTGAATTGTCAAGAGCCTAGGGTACCTGTAGTTTATTTGTAAGTCATACACGTATACTGATGGAATCAATCTTCCGTCGCGCGGGAGAATGTCTGCTATCTGGTCGATTTTGAGGATAAAAAGAGTGACACTGAGGACGCTTCCTTGAAGGACGGGCATTTCTTGCGGATAGGATGGTGACAGGATGTTGCCGACCTTAACCATGAAGATGCGATTTTGCAGGAATTGGTGGATATAACGGGGTAAGTAGCCTCTCAGCCCTTTGCGGTGGAGATGATTCATGATGTCATATTTCCAGGTAGTATCGTATGCTTTTTCCCCGTAGAAAAAAATGAAAACCACGTGTTCCCCTCGGACAAATGCCTGTTTTATGTCAGATTCCAGTCTTATAAGGTGGTCCGTCGTAGAGTGGCGCTTGCGGCCGCCACACTGGATGCTGTTCAGGCCAGCATGCCTGTTAAGGTCCTGTTAAGGACGCTGGTAAGAGCGATGGGGCGATAGTTATGTGGGTCACCGTGGAATTTCCTGGGTTTAGGTATTGAGATAATTATAGATTTTCACCATTGATCGGGAAAAAAGGAGTTAGAGTACAGAGTGTTGAGCACTTTTGATAAGTGCTCACGGGTGCCATCTGGGAGATTTTTGATCATGTTGATGTGTATTCGGTCTGTCCCAGGTGAAGTTTCACGTGTATGGTCTAAAGCGCTCTGTAGTTCGTGGAGGGAGAAAGATTTGTTGTAGGCCTCTTCGTTTCTAGAAGTAAAATCAAGATGTTCACTTCCTCGTAAGTCCTTCTCCCGTTGGAAAGCAGCCGTGTAGTTTGTTGATTGCGAAATCTGGCTAAACGTCTGAGCTAGTTTATTTAGGATTTTTGCGTGGGAAGAATAAGTTCTGCCTCCGTCTGAAAGGATGTTAATAGGTCGCTCGGGTTTTCCCTAAATACGTCAAATTTTTCCCCACACCTGAGAGAGGGGTGTGTTTCGATTAATAGTGTTGACTAATTGAGTCCAGTTTTCACGTTTCTTCTCTACCCGAAGTTTTCGGTATACAGCAGATGCATTTTTCCACGCTACTCGGTTCCTGGGGGACCGTGCGCGTCGATAGGCATGGTATAGTTTTTCACGCTTACCTCTTGCTTCTTACACCTCTCGTCACCACCATGGATTCGGAAAGGAGGCTGAGGGGGCATATTGGGGAATGCTTACCTCGGCTGTAGCTTGAAACTTTTCGTTTAGTAGGGCGACGAGGTCGTATTCCGAAATGTTTTCAGGGATGCCGTTCGTACCGCTCCACGCAATGTGTGCTGAGTATTCCACCCAGCTGGCTTTCCGGTAGTTGAATCGAAGTTCTCGTGGGGCAGAGTTTCTTGGTTGGCTGGTAAGAAGCGATATGATGACTGGGTTATGGTCGCTGTTGTATGTTGAAGGCAACACTCCCCAAACGAGTTGGGATGCCATAGTGGGGGAGTATATCGATAAATCGATGGCAGTTTCCCCTTCGGGGGGTTTTGGGTGGGTTGTCCGTCTTTGAGAAGGACCAGGATGTGAGTGTTTATGATGTTAGCCATTATCACTCCCCTGGGGTCTGTTCTCACGCATCCCCATGTTTCATGGTAGCTGTTGAAGTCTCCAAGGAAGAGTTTTAGCGAGAGCAGTGGGTTTAGCAATTCGGTCATTAGTGCTTCAGAGAGGTCATGGCTTCTTGATGAGTAGATGAATACCACTGTTATTGGCCTTGAGACGCATATCTTTATGGCGATAGCTTGGAGTTCTGTCTTTAGGGGAAAGGGGGGTGAGGTACACTTTGGTGGATCATAGGTGCCACTCCGCTGTGAGCAGTCACGTTGATGTGGCCTTCGCGGCAGTGTATGATATATTGAGGGATTCTGAAAGTGGCGGTCTCTCGGAGTTTGATCTGCTGGAGGCCTATCACCAAAGGTATATGGGTGGCGATTAAGGATAGTAATTCGTCTTTCTTGTTTCAGAGTCCCTGGCAGTTCCACTGGAGTATTTTGGTGTTCATTTTGAAGGCTGTTCACTCTCAGACCTTGATGATCTAGAGTGATCGCGTGATTTGCTGGAGATTTTGTGGTGCTCGCATTTTTGAGTTTGCCCAGTGGTTCCGGGTCGGGAGTGTTCACGGGAGTGTCCGAATTCGGTTGAAGGTGGTCTGCTGTGGTTGCTGCGAGTGCTCTTGTGGGAAGACGAGGGTGCGTGATCTTTTTTTTTCTGCGGTAGATTCTTTTATCTGCGTGGGGGGTTGTGTGGAGTGCGAGGTATTTGGGCCAGGTAAGATGACTGGTTGCACAGAAGTCTCGCGTATGAGTCGTACCAAGATAAGCGCCGTCAGCAAGGCTGTGATCGTTCTCGCCGGTGGCGTGTTTGTGAACCGGGTTTGTTAACGGGGGATCGTGTCCCTCGCAGTGGTTTTCCACGAATGGAGCCGCATTTGAGACAGGTGGTGGTAGTTCTGGGTTTTCGTCCTGGCGGGCCGTTATTTGAGAGTTGTTATTGATCTTTTTGCTCAGTGGCGCCTGGGTATCGGAGGTTTCTTAATCTGTTTGCCTTTTCGTTTTTATAATAGTGAGCCTTGCTGCGTGGTCGACTGCGGATGATGCATCCATCTCGTCGTCCTCCTGGTCACCGCATAAATAATTTCTAAGACTGTGCGTCCCTGGTGCGGGGGCGGTCGCTGGGCTGAGTGAGGAAGCACTGCAGCCCGGTAGGTGTGCTTGGGTCTTGTTACGATTTTGTTCGGATGTGTGGATATCGTCGTGGGAGTTTCGTTGGATTGCCGATTTGACTGCTTTGGCATAATTGAGGCGGTTTGGGTTATCGTCTTTCCAGAATTGGATGGTTTGTTTCCATGTAACTCAGCGTTCGTTTTGTGTGATTATTATTTCTTTTTGGTCCATGTGTACTGAGCAGTTGCGGTCGCCTGGCTCATGGTAGCATGAACAGTGGTAGCATTTAGGGTAGCGGGCTGTGCAGTCTTTTCTGTCGGCCTCGCCAGCGCACTTCTTGGAACGTTGGGGTGTATGTTGCTGGCAGTATGCAATGACGTGGCCGTATTGAAGGCATTTTTTGTACATTGGGGGCCATGTTGCAACTGGGTAGGTTTTGGTTCTTCCTTGTTCACCCGGGAATACTATGAATTCCGGTGCGTCGTGTCCTGTGAGGGTAATTGGGTATGCAGTAGAACTTGCGTTACGTCATTTTATCCATGTTGCTTGACGGACTTCGGTAACTCCGCAATTTTCAGCTAGACCTTCAGCGAAATCACTGAGGTCGGTTGTAGGCGTGTAGCGGGAGGTGTATATAATTCGTTTGGTATCGTTGAAGAACGGATGTATTTCAACTGTAGCTTTGAGCTTGTTTTTGTGGGTAATCTTTTCTACAGCGTTACTTTGCTCACGTTCTACAATGTAGGCCAGATATTTCTTTCCCTGTCGTTGTATTTCTTTCGGTTTTCCTCCTAGTTGTTTGATGCGTGACTTTATCATTATAAATGGATTATTTGCAAAAGCAATTTTGCTTGCACCACTTTCGTTGAGTGTTATGAGGAAGTGGGTGGGAAATGGTGCCGATCTTCTCTCCTGGGTAGGAGGGTCATTTTAGAAAGAGGGCATCGAAACTACAGCCTCTCGTCGCCCGACCCCGTGATCTATCCGGTATTGGAGGATCGCTCTCTCTTTCTCCTCCTCTGGGCAGTCTCTGTGTCCGGTGGGGTGTCCGTCTGCTTTGCAATAAAAACAGGGCTGTACCTCGGACTCGCATGGCTGGGGATCTTCCCGTTTGTCGTGGTCGTCCTGCGAGCAGTATGAGCATCTTTGTTCACCTTAACAGTTTTCTCTACTGTGTCCGTATTTATGGCATTTAAAACATCGCATCGGGCGTCTCTCAGATGGTGTAACCTTGGTTTTAGTGGCGCAGAACGGAATGTATAAATATTTTTGGGGAGTAGGGCAGTTTAATTTTAGTATTAGGGCTGTGGTAGTCTCTCTCCTTGGTGTGATCTTCAGTGCGACCTTTGCTTCGACAACGCAGTCTTCGTATTGAACGAGTCCAGTGATGTACTCCTCGATTTCCTCCTTCGGGATATCTTCAACGTAGATCAAACCTGAACTTGTAGAGAAAGTCGGGTGTGGTTCTATTTTGCATGGCTTTCCACAGAGTCTTTTTTTTTGGAGAGAATCGTGTCACTTTGAAGTTTTGATGGCAAAGCCTTCGTCGCTGCTGGTGGCGACGCTCAGGACTGGGTGGCCAGTGAAAGAGCAAAGCTCTATTTGCAGTGTATGAACAAATATCCGGTTTGTCTTTGTCGTCGAACGTGATCTTCAGGTGTTCGGAAAAGGTATGACTATTGCTGAACAAGTTGTGTTTATTGAATGGCGTGTATTGCTTCCTCCTTGCAGCCCTTGGAGCTTGGTAGGGGTTTTGTGGTGTGAAGAGTTGTCGAAGTTGTCGTCGGACGTAGAGGTGGAGGTACTTGCGTAAGTTGCGGGTTCTTCAGTTAGTTGTTTCTTTACTAGTTCGTGGAAATGAAGAAAAATGGTCTTGACATGACCCTCAAGTCTCGTTAGACGGTCGTCAATTGTGCTAGGTTCTGCGGCGAAAACTTCTGCTTTCTGCTCAGAGGAGCCGGTCACTTGGCTTAGTAGATTCAATATTTCCTGAACGTTCCTGGTTAACTCGTCGATGCGGTCGTCTCTCCGGTCGTCTTCGGCTGGGGTGGCGCTGGTCATCTTGGAGAGGCTGACGTTCTTGGCTGTTGGGATATTGGTTAACATCGTTCTGAAGGGGATGCTGGTCCCTCATAAATGGGGGTTCTTTCTACTCCCCATCGGCCCCCTGGTTCGCGCCAGGGGCCAGGGAGCTCACTTTGGAGGCCTCTTGACCGGCTCTACTAATTTTAAACTACGTTAATTTTAAAGTATCACAAACAATACAAGCAAACTTGCGGTTTAAGGTTCCAGCACAAACTAGGTTCCAGCACAAACTAGGGACCAGCCTGTACAGTTATTATTTGGCCTGGGAGCGTTAACACACAAGTTTCGGAAAATGGAAACGTAAATCGGAACACATCACAAACAGCTAATTAAATTTCATTGTTCATTCACCCTCAGAAGTTCTCCGACCTTGATATTTTTGGAAAGGTTTAGGGATTAAAATGATAAGCTATGGATTAAGAAAAATTTAACTATGATTAACCACGATGAAATTTTGTATAGATAACATTTATGTGTGGAAGAAAATTTCATGTGATAGATGAGAAAAAAAACAATTAATTGGGAAAGTGCTTAAACTGAATTAATGTGCATGATACTTAATTCAACGGTGAATGCCAAATAATTTTTCACAAATCCTGCGATTCTCGACATGTTAGAACTCATGACATCTACCTTAAATTATTTGTCATGTCCACTAGCATTTGCTGGCGGCGGCACCTACCTTGCTAGTTATATAGTACATTACGGGAAATAAACATGTGTTACAGCAATGCTGTAGTTGCACCTACCTTGCTAGCTAGTTATTTAGTACCGTGCTATACTCATGCATTACGGGAAATAAACATGGGTTACGGAAATGCTGTAGTTGCACCTACCTTGCTAGCTAGTTATTTAGTGCCGTGCATATACTCCTGCATTACGGGAAATAAACATGGGTTACGGAAGTGCTGTAGTTGCACCTACCTCGCTAGCTAGTTATTTAGTGCCGTGCATATACTCCTGCATTAGGGAAATAAACATTGGCAACGGAAATGCTGTAGTTGCACCTACCTCGCTA
>SDVV010040320.1:0-10543 GCA_016164225.1 Gammarus roeselii | reverse complement strand
GCGCATACGCATTAGCTCGCTTGCATGCATACGGTTCAGAGCGCATACGCATTAGCTCACTTGCATGCATACGGTTCAGAGCGCATACGCATTAGCTCACTTGCATGCATACGGTTCAGAGCGCATACGCATTAGCTCGCTTGCATGCATACGGTTAGAGCGCATACGCATTAGCTCGCTTGCATGCATACGGCTCAGAGCGCATACGCATTAGCTCGCTTGCATGCATACGGTTCAGAGCGCATACGCATTAGCTCGCTTGCATGCATACGGTTCAGAGCGCATACGCATTAGCTCGCTTGCATGCATACGGTTCAGAGCGCATACGCATTAGCTCCATTTGTCGATTACATACGGTGTCCGTCATTGTCGAGCCAACTGGAATATACATGATTTCCGACAAAGAGTCTTGTGGGTAAAACCCTACTGCCAACCCGCATATTGCATTATGTGAAACGGTTAAAAGAACGTAGCATTTACAAAGCCATTAATGATTTTTGGTGCGATTTGATGTGATAGTTGGCAGCTCCCTTGTGTTATGCGCGGCCTAGCGGTGCAGTGAGAAACTGGAACCTGCGTGCATGCTCTTTTTGTGTGTGCCATCTATGTACGAAGTGCAGTGCAAGGGGACGTAATTCATGTTCAATTTATTGTTCTGATAAGTGGTTCATAGGAAGTGGTTGGTAAATCAATATTTGTCTAATGATTGGAACTCGATCGAAGTGGGGCTAAGATATGGGCATTCTCTGGTACATCGGGAAGTGAAAGGATGTTCACGATCGACACTGACCGAGCCCGGACATGCAGCATCGTGCTCAGTTCGTGCTTCAATTAAGAGGGCTATCGGATCGTGTCCCGTCAAAAGGGACATTTTAAAGGCCAGTCTACGCCAGACGGAGGACCACTTGATGATAAGTATCTATTGTTTAGTAGTAGGTGGCACGGTACGGGCAGGTAGACGAAGAAAAGTCTACTTATTTATGTGACCGTGTGACGTCATTCTGCCTGTCTTTGTCGATGTTTACCGCCATCGAGAAGCAAAATTGTTTGTCAAAGTTAACCAAATATTTGATGTAATATGTTTCAACATGTATTCTCATAATAAGCGAGCTATTGAAGTGCAAAAAACATATAAGTTTTTATTGTGTTTTAATAAGTTGCTTGGTGTCAGAAATGTGTTAAAACCGTTGCTAGTACATCTGACACACCTAATCTAACAGCGCAGAATCTGAGAAAAAACGTTTCATCACTGTTTGAAACAAACGCCAGGGTCAAAATGGCGTCCCGTCCGTCCAGGCCAAAGAGAGGGGACCATGCCGCGTCATCCGCGGAATCAGAATAACGGAAATCTCTACTCATCCACAATACTCATTCGATGGACTGCGGGTCCATTTTTCGAGGCAGCACGTGCGAGAGGTCATTGCCCTTTCATTGAGGGGTCATAGCCCCTTCGTTGGGGAGTCTTGGCCCCTTCGTTGAAGGGACTTGACCTCTTGCCCGGGAGATGAAGGAAACCGTCTGAAGCCCTCTTTACAGTTCTAATGGATCATAACACTCGTTCCGTACACCAACGCCTCTCAGAACTCGACGTTACCGACCCTCTCATGCGTAGCCAATACAACCAAAGATTAGCATTGGTATTCATGTTTTCAAGGTTGATACATATTAAATGAATAAAATTCGTTTAGTTAAATCTAATTCAGTGTTTTTTTTTACCCGTTACGTTCCCCAAAAGGTCTCATTTTGTGATATTTGTAAATTAGGGAAGGAAAGGGGTATTTACGTTTTTTTGTACTGTTATGACTTAGCTTAACTAGCCTCTATATGTCTCGTCGTGGGTTAATACGTTCTTGAACCACCGCCTGCCCATGTGTGTGTTTATATGCCACATCCTCGGAAATTGCTTTTGACTGGTAGATTAATGGCTTTCGCTACCCTCCCAGCCCGAGGCCTGCCTCGAAGAAGGTGTAGTGAGTCGGTACCCTTAGAGTGACCTTTGTGTTTCTTGAGATATTGTTTTTTGCTATTGGCGGGTAATGGAGCATTTTTTTAGATCAAACACTGCATGTTGTACTGAAGACAGGCAATCCCGTGATACTTTCTCTCACAGGAAAAGTAATGCACATTTTCAGGTATTTTACACAGAACCAGGCAACTGAACTCATCCAACCAACTTTGCTGTATTAAACTACCGAACCGTTCATTACACAGAACCAGGCAACTGTTCTCATCCAACCAACTTTTCTGTTTTAAACAACCATATCGTTCATTACACAGAACCAGGCAACTGTTCTCATCCAACCAACTTTTCTGTAATAAACAACCATATCGTTCATTACACAGAGCCAGGCTACTGTTCTCATCCAACCAACTTTCTGTATTAAACAACCATATCGTTCATTACACAGAACCAGGCAACTGTTCTCATCGAACCAACTTTTCTGTATTAAACTACCATATCGTTCATTAAACAGAACCGGGCAACTGTTCTCATCCAACCAACTTTCTGTATAAAACAACCTTACCGTTCATTACACAGAACCAGGCAACAGTTTTCATCCAACCAATTTTTCTGTATTAAACAACCATATAGTCCATTACACAGAATTAAGCAACTGTTCTCATCCAACAAACTTTTCTGTATCAAAGTACCATATCGTTCATCACACAGAACCAGACTACTGTTCTCATCCAACCCACTTTCTGTATTAAACAACCATATCGTTCATTACACTGAACCAGGAAACTGTTCTCATCCAGCCAACTTTTCTGTATTAAACTACCATACCGTTTATTACACAGAACCAGGCAACTGTTCTCATCCAACAAACTTTTCTGTATCAAAGTACCATATCGTTCATCACACAGAACCAGACTACTGTTCTCATCCAACCCACTTTCTGTATTAAACAACCATATCGTTCATTACACTGAACCAGGAAACTGTTCTCATCCAGCCAACTTTTCTGTATTAAACTACCATACCGTTTATTACACAGAACCAGGCAACTGTTCTCATCCAACAAACTTTTCTGTATCAAAGTACCATATCGTTCATCACACAGAACCAGACTACTGTTCTCATCCAACCCACTTTCTGTATTAAACAACCATATCGTTCATTACACTGAACCAGGAAACTGTTCTCATCCAGCCAACTTTTCTGTATTAAACTACCATACCGTTTATTACACAGAACCAGGCAACTGTTCTCATCCAACAAACTTTTCTGTATCAAAGTACCATATCGTTCATCACACAGAACCAGACTACTGTTCTCATCCAACCCACTTTCTGTATTAAACAACCATATCGTTCATTACACTGAACCAGGAAACTGTTCTCATCCAGCCAACTTTTCTGAATTAAACAACCATATCGTTCATTACACAGAACCAGGCAACTGTTTCCATCCAACCAACTTTCTGTAATAAACAACCATATCGTTCATTATACAGAACCAGGCAACTGTTCTCATCCAACCAACTTTCCTGTATTAAACAACCATATCGTTCATTACACAGAACCAAGCAACTGTTCTCTTCCAACCAACTTTTTTGTATTAAACAGCCATATCGTTCATTACACAGAACCAGGCAACTGTTCTCATCCAACCAACTCTTCTGTATTAAACAACCATACCGTTCATTACACAGAACCAGGCAGCTGTTCTCATCCAACCAACTCTTCTGTATTAAACAACCATATCGTTCATTACACAGAACCAGACAACTGTTCACATTCAACCAACTCTTCTGTATTAAATAACCATATCGTTCATTACACAGAACCAGACAACTGTTCTCATCCAACCAACTCTTCTGTATTGAACAACCATACCGTTCATTACACAGAACCTGGTAACTGTTCACATCCAACCAACTCATCTGTATTAAACAACCATACCGTTCATTACGCAGAACCAGGCAACTGTTCTCATCCAACCAACTCTTCTGTATTGAACAACCATATCGTTCATTACACAGAACCAGACTACTGTTCTCATCCATCTAACTCTTCTATATTGAACAACCATACCGTTCATTACACAGAACCAGGCAACTGTTCTCATCCAACCAACTCTTTTGTATTAAACAACCATATCGTTCATTACACAGAACGAGACAACTGTTCTCATCCAACCAACTCTTTTGTATTAAACAACCATATCGTTCATTGCACAGAACCAGACAACTGTTCTCATCCAACCAACTCTTCTGTATTAATATCGTTCATTACACGGAACCAGGCAACTGTTCTCATCCAACCAACTTTTCTGTATTAAACAACCATATCGTTCATTACACAGAGTCAGGCAACTGTTCTCTTCCAACCAACTTTTTTGTATTAAACAACCATATCGTTCATTACACAGAACCAGGCAGCTGTTCTCATCCAACCAACTCTTCTGTATTAAACAACTATATCGTTCATTACACAGAACCAGACAACTGTTCACATTCAACCGACTCTTCTGTATTAAACAACCATATCGTTCATTACACAGAACCAGACAACTGTTCTCATCCAACCAACTCTTCTGTATTGAACAACCATACCGTTCATTACACAGAACCAGGCAACTATTCTCATCCAACCAACTCTTTTGTATTAAACAACCATACCGTTCATTACGCAGAACCAGGCAACTGTTCTCATCCAACCAACTCTTCTGTATTGAACAACCATATCGTTCATTCTCATCCAACCAACTCTTCTGTATTAAACAACCATATCGTTCATTACACAGAACCAGACAACTGTTCTCATCCATCTAACTCTTCTATATTGAACAACCATACCGTTCATTACACAGAACCAAGCAACTGTTCTCATCCAACCAACTCTTCTGTATTGAACAACCATACCGTTCATTACACAGAACCAGACAACTGTTCTCATCCAACCAACTCTTCTGTATTAATATCGTTCATTACACGGAACCAGGCAACTGTTCTCATCCAACCAACTCTTCTGTATTAAACAACCATATCGTTCATTACACAGAACAGACAACTGTTCTCGTCCAACCAACTCTTCTGTATTAAACAACCATATCGTTCATTACACAGAACCAGGCAACTGTTCTCATCCAACCAACTCTTCTGTATTAAACAACCATATCGTTCATTACACAGAACCTGCAACTGTTCTCATCCAACCAACTCTTCTGTATTAAACAACCATACCGTTCATTCATTTTGTGTTGGAAAATATTGATTGCATCTTGTGTATCGATCACCACTCTAATAAATATTCATAGACCTATACGAGCCTTATTATTTATAGACCTATACGAGCCTTATTGTGACTAGAAATCATTTGAGTTGAGGCTCACAAGCACAAACGGCTCCATTCTCCTCACATATGTACTGCAAGCTAAGCTGTGGCCGTCGTTCAGTGCGATACGTTAATGGTCACCCGTCGAGTATTTAAACAAGGGCAAAATGACCTCCAAGCTCAGTCGAAGGACTGGCAGGTGATCGGTCACACGCATTCTAACTGGCCCACATGTCCCAGAAGAAGACCCTGAAGGAACTACATGAAAACCGAATTACCTGCAACCATGAGAGCGGCAAATTAACTGGACTTCTAGTGAGATGGCTACCTAGGCTGCCTACACTTCCTCCACCACCGAAGACAAAAAATGGACTACTAGCGAGTTGGCTCTTCGCCGACAGCTGGAGGGAACAATACACCTTGACCGCGGCAGCATTAAGAAAACTATGAAGAACTAAGCACCCTTCCTTGGCGGTCTTCCGCCCTTACGAAATGAATGTCAATCACATCCATACCTCATATCATCTTCATGCTCTCATCTTTCACCCTAGTGACCCTGCTGTCCTCAGGATGGTAGATTGCCCCCTACTGTGACGGTCTCAGCCCTTAGAACGGGTGCTTAGAGTAGGAGCACTGGAGATACAGAAGGGGGAGGCATGTCCTGAGGGTCAGAGCAGCAGGGGTGAGTAAGATAGTGGTACCCACCAGCGCTGGTAGGAGTAGGTGTTAGGTTAGAGCGCTGGTGGCTTGCGTAGGCTTCGTCAATTCTCTGATGGCGTTCTCCACCCTCTCAACGATGGGAACATGAATTAACATGTTGGCTACCCAGTACCGGTGGTACGTACGTGGGTGCCGGAAGACAGACATCAGCAATAGGTTGGTGCACCTCCTGGCTAGCTCTGCATCCAGCTCACCTACTGTGAGAATTGACGGGGCGGTTGGGATGGAACACTTGGGATGACCTTTGTTCCCCTACCCGATCACAAACTTCTTAGCATATTATAGGGACTTGCACACACCTCCGCTCTTTGCCCGTGATAGAGCGGATCCAGCGGGTGTGGAGGTTAGATTAGGGGGCACTCGAGCCAAAATAGGATTTCGAATAGGTAAGCAGTTCAGTTAGGATGTTTTGTTGGATATTCTTCATGATTATCTATCACAAACATGTTAGGATGGATGTACATGTGCTCTCGTGTACTGGTCAAATACTTGACCGTTAACTTGAATGTTACACTGTAAATACTAGAATAAAATCTTTTTGCGAGTAGGTAGGATAACTGAATGTCTCTAGTGTTAAGGTCACCCTCACCAAAAAAATGGAAGCAAAACCAAAAAATGATCACAAAAAACGGCAGTATACAACTAAAAAATCCATATGACATTCATTTCGCGGAGGAGGACTGCTGGGGACCTCTCAACTCAACATGCCTCAATTTGGTAAGCTATTACTTCGGTTTACCGACCCAAGAAAGCCTCCTGACAGAGTTAAAGAATTTAAACTGATTCAAATGGATCTCAAACTTCCTCTTACTGGGTTGAAAGCCGTAGGGAGCTGCTACGATGCATTCACCGAAAGGGAGGCCGACATCGACAGTCTTCTAACAACTGAAGCAAGACAAAAACTCTCAACAATTGGACTGGAGGCAAAGCTGCCCGCAAAAACCAAGACCAAACGGTCAATCATCTGTCGACAAGTTGACGAATTTGTATGCCACCACTAAAAAGAAGAGATCCAAGGAGAAATTCAACGCTGCAATCCAAACCTGAAGGTGGCTGAGGTCCGCAAATTCGGACCGCACACACACGTTTTTAAAGTCAAATTCCACCCCATAGAAATGGCCAGAACTGTTCTGGAACGAAGACTTCTCCTCTTCCACATGATAATTTCACCATCTCAAATCAAACAAGAGGAATACGCGGATGTGTTGATGTGTTTCAGCTGCTACGAGATAGAAGCACACACCACCAGAGACCGCCCAACCCACAACATTACAAGATGCTCCGAATGCTCAGGTGATAACAGCTTCAGAAACTGTATATCAGGTATCAAAAAGTTCCTCAACTGCGGGGGAAAACATCAAACAATGGCTATGTCATGCCCGGTAAAGAAAGCCGCCATCAAAGCAAAGCGAGAAACTAAGGAGGAAAAGAAGAAAAAGAAGGAAGAAAGCACTCATGCAAACATAGTAGTCAAAACTGTACTTGACGTACAGCAAGAAAAAAAAACGGCAACAGACAACACTCCATCTATGACTAACGTAGGCATTCGAGCCTACATTATGTTACTAGATGCACACATGCAAAATATGATCAACCTAGGGACGTAGAACTCTCGCCTAAACGAAACCCTGAAGAATAATAACATCGAACCAGTAATTCTTCCTGACAACCTGAATTCCAACTATTTGTTTCCAACGATAACATCGGCAGCACCCTAATGTCACTAATTGACATCGAAAAAACTGTCACCTCTATCCAAGAGGAAATTCGCGAAAAAAAATTCAAGAACCGATGGCAAAAGGAAACAGCTGTCATCTGACGACACTGAAGAAGAGGACACACTCGGAAATGTAGTAACAGTGGTCGATGAAGAGGGATGTGGAACGGAGATACTGGACAGGTACATTCAGAAAGAGTTTGAAGATACGAGAGACGCAGAGGACCTTGATAAAGAAATAATAGTACAAAACGAAGCACATAAGAAGGATCTTAACCCTAAAGAACTAAAGAAACTTCTCAACATAAACGAACTGAAATACGTGTTCCATACAGGGGGCATATACAGCTCCGATACCATTGAGAAGCTTATAGCCCAAGAAAAAATTAGAGAAGAAAAAGAAAATATCAAGCTAGCAAACAGTTGGGAATTAAAAAAAATAACAAATGGAGCAAAGAGAAGCACAATAAAACCGGATGTGAGAAGGGCGAAGAAAGATAACGTGTCATAATGGAGACTTTAAATATGATAACAATAATCCAGCATAACGTCCGAAATAGGAAGAACAACAGATTTCAGCTAAGCAATAGTTACAGTTCAGTAAACCCCCACGTTATCGTAATCTATAGTCACGGGAACTTAAACACTGAGCCAATGAAGATCTTCAATTACGATGTTTACTCCCTCAACAGTTTGGGAGAGCAAAACAACGGGACTATCATCCTCAGCAACCGCCATTCGTATCACAATTTTTTCTCCCAGCCAGGACCACCTACACCAAGCGATCACTTAGCAGTAATTTTCACAATCAGTACAAACCCCACACAGGTAATGATAAAGCCACGACCTAATTTAAAAAAAGCGGATTGGGACAAGTACCAGGAAATTCTTAACAGAACTGATGCAATAAATACAAATAATTTCACTACCGAAGACCATGCTATACAGCTGACATTTACCAATTAATATCCTGTTGACCCTGTTATACAGCTGACATTTGACCATGTTATACAGCTGACATTTACCAATTATTATCCTGTTGACCATGTTATACAGCTGACATTAATATCCAGTTGATCATGTTATACAACTGACATTTACCAATTAATATCCTGTTGACCACGTTATACAGCAGAAATTTGCCAATTTAATCTTAATATCACAACTTACGTGTCATCATTCAGCCTTAACCACGTTTTAACTGAAATTAACGACACAATGTCTATAAAAACCACAACAGTTATACTTTTTTTCTTCCACAACGTATTCTATTATGTGTTCTTGCTCATGCTCGACTTAGTGCTCGGCACAATTTATCACTCGAAAATATATATAAAAATTCTTAGTAATTGCGCCGATTTCGGTGACAATCCCATTTTCTAATCATACCTTAGGAGTGATTGAAACGGTAACGCATATTGGCAATCACTGTTGCGTGTTCGTATCATTATGTGTCTATTTGCAATACATTTACATCAGTTACACTGCAAGGCATGCGTACCTAGTGGCAAGACGAAATAATAAATCGTGAATTGTGGTTCAGACACCTGTTGTGTCGTTGGCTGCCCTGCATTAGAATGATTGAAACAGAAAATACAAATAAAACGGTAGGGATTATCGTTACAAGTGATTCAAATTGTACTCTCTCCACGTGATAACCATCAGCAGCACACTAGTGACCAGCTACGCGATGCTATTACTCCACGAGATAACCATCAGCAGCACACTAGTGACCTGCTACGCGATCCTATTACTCCACGTGATAACCATCAGCAGCACACAATTGACTTGCCCCGCGATGCTATTACTCCACGAGAAGACCATCAGCAGCACACTAGGGGCCATCAACGCGATATTATTACTCCACAAGATACCCATCAGCAGCACACCAGTGGCCTCCAATGTGATGTTATTACTCCACGAGATAACCATCAGAGGCACACTAGTGACCTGATACGTGATGCTATTACTCCACGAGATAACCATCGGCAGCACACTAGTGGCCTTCAACGCGATGCTATTACTCCACGAGATAACCATCAGCAGCACACTAGTGACCTGCTACGCGATGTTATTACTCCATGAGATAACCGTCAGCAGCACACTAGTGGCCTTCAACGTGATGCAATTACTTCACGAGATACCCATCAGCAGCACACTAGGGGCCAGCAACGCGATGCTATTACTCCACGAGATAACCGCTATAACTCCACGAGATAACCATCATCACCCAACTGATTGCTACAACATTCCATTCATTAGACAAATAATTATATTCGGGTGAAAATATACTTATAGTAAATTAACCATGATTAGTATCCCAGAGTGTTCTTGTCGTCACTGCCAGTGTTTTGGTTGGACCCTTTGAGGATTGCCTCAGCTCTCTTGCCTGTTATTGATAGTAGGTTAGTGTTCACATCTTGTTAACTGAAGCATATTCTTGTACCATTGCCACAGATATCATAAACTGTGTTTGGGTCTTTACGGTTGGGATTTGGGCTGTCAACATGAAGCCACTCATACATAAACGTATTAGGCTGTGTGTCAGTCACGTGTGTCAGCCTGATATTAGGCTGTATGTCAGGCACGTGTCAGCCTGATATTAGGCTGTATGTCAGGCACGTGTCAGCCTGATATTAGGCTGTATGTCAGGCACGTGTGTCAGCTTGATATTAGGCTGTGTGTCAGGCACGTGTCAGCCTGATATTAGGCTGTATGTCAGGCACGTGTGTCAGCCTGATATTAGGCTGTGTGTCAGGCACGTGTCAGCCTGATATTAGGCTGTATGTCAGGCACGTGTGTCAGCCTGATATTAGGCTGTGTGTC
>SDVV010040319.1:0-10544 GCA_016164225.1 Gammarus roeselii | reverse complement strand
ATGTTTGTCCCACAGCTAAAAGGAAGAAGTATGATTGTTATTGACGGACCATGTTTGTCCCCCAGCTTATAGATGTATGATTGTTATTGACGGAGCATGTTTGTCCCGTCAATTGTTATGGATGTATGATTGTTATTGATGGAGAATGTTTGTCCCCCAGCTTATAGATGTATGATTGTTATTGACGGAGCATGTTTGTCCCCCAGCGTAAAGATGTATGATTGTTTTTGACGGGGCAAGTTTGTCCCTCAGCTTATAGATGTATGATTGTTATTGACGAACCATGTTTGTGCACCAGCTTATAGATATATGATTGTTATTGACGGAGCATGTTTGTCATCCAGCTTATAGAGGTATGATTGTTATTGACGGAGCATGTTTGTCCCCCAGTTTATAGATGTATGATTGTTATTGATGGGGCATGTATTATGATCAGCCTCTGCTAGCACATATATTTGAAAACAATGCTAATCGAACATTACAACAAAAAACTGCGTTGTGTATGCCCGAGAAACTGTAGGTCTTAGGCCTGTTAACCCTAGCTTAAGTTACATGAAGAAATCCCTTGCCTTGCATATTTTCAGTTCCCCTACAAAAGCAGATGGTCCCCCATATGGATTACATGACGTGGGAGACGTTGACGAGTGGAAGGCCATTTGGCAATTCTGTTAAACTTGACAATTCATCATTGTGTAGCTGGTATCCCATAACGTAGAAGGGTAGTGTTAGCTCAGGGGTATCGTAAATCATAAACAGAATGATGGGAGGAGCCTGTAAATTAGTTAACGGCCTAAGTTTATTTTGTATGCCAATAAGGCCAAGGCTTGAAGACACCACGCCTCTTTGGGGAGGGCCCAAAAGGCGAGTGGTTCCCTTATTGGAGGATCACTTCATACGCATAAACAAGGCCCTCTCATATTATTTCAAGGTGCAGGTCTGAAGTTAAGAACGCATCACACTTTAATAGCGGATCCATTGGGTGGAGGTAAGATCGTCTTGAGATGCGATTATCACTCAGTATCTCATATTTAGATGCGTCTGATTTAGCCCTTCAGCATTTATTTTGTGTGACAGATTCTGCTATATATACTGGTATGCGTTCATACTTGAGGCGTATATTAATTACTCAGTTCTTATGTCCCGTGTTTTGTATCTCCCTACAGGGTGGGTCTCCGCATTTGCGTCGTTTTCACTTACGCTTCACACTTATTGCATTCCTTTTCGCTATTCATTTACACATGTGTTCCGTCGTGTCAGTTATATTACAATCAATGTTTAGTGTTATAGGGCGAGTTCAACTGTTGACATGATACTTTGTTTCAATTCAAATAATATTATGAAACCACTGTTTAATCATTTGTACCTTGCATTTATACCTGATTTTAACAAACACAAATTAAAGAACATAACATTGGCGTTAAGTGGTGAGGGATATTAAAGCAAACAAAAATTAAATCAATCACTTCTTGAAAACAAATTAAAATCATCACTTCACACTTTGAAACAAAATGCTTTAGCCCCTTACTCACGCCCCCCATCGAGACACTCGACCAGTGCCACGCACGCTCGTGACCACATGCTACCAAAAGAAAAAGGCTACAATGAGAAAACTACGGTCACCACCACGGCGGGCGATAGCGAAGGGGCGACCACAGACACGAGCCAGCCTGCCTGCCCGAAGCCTGACAGCGTTCGAGCAACCGCGAACGCACAGGGATGACAGTCCATCAATCCTGGCAGACCGAAAGGACAGCCACATCCGAGGACAAGCTTCCTAGGCCAAGATGGACTGAAAATAAATCAACGGACACGAACAGCTGGCTGACAGGATCCCACGAGACGCATAGAGAATCATGGGGCACCCTTCGAATTGCCACTTAATATCTTGAGAAAAACATAAACAAAGAACTGTATGTAATCTTACTAATTCTAAGGAGTGAAACAAGAAGCTCATCGAATCAAGTGTGATATATCGCTATAAGCTGTTCTCCCTTAAGAAGTGAAATTAGTGAGTTCGTAAAAATAAAAGCAATTACAGTTCCCCAATTTTTTTGATATATCTGCTCTTGAATTCATCAGCAAATGAGTCCAAAATTAGTTTGGAAGCGAATTTAAGTAGGTGCGCGTAATTTATTCAACCTGCTGTTCCAGCAATATTCATCTGAATTGTAGTCATGTAAATAAATCAAGAAAAAATGGATCGCGGTGGCGGATAATGAGTCCTGAAATGCGAAGAAAAATATATTTATTGTACAAAAATGATTTTTTTTCAAAAAAATAAGTTGAAAAACAAAACCATGGAAAAATATGTAGGTAGATAATAAAATAGAAAGCTCGTAGTTCACAGGTGTAGTATGTAAGTTTTCTTTCTGTAGTAAATAAGCAATTTTTTGTGTTCATTTAACATAAACAGCTTGTGATAAAGATATTTATTTAATCAATCACTGAAAAAAAAGTCATTGTGCCGTTGTGTAGCGTTCAGATAGTCTTGCGTTTCCGTTTTAAATTTCATGCAAAATTTCCATGACCAATTGGTTAGGTGACACGTTTAAATATCTGATGTACGGTTATAAAATTTCAATAATTCATGTAAAATCGATTTCGTGCGTTGCCAATAAATAGTGTGTAGCCTTCAGGTCTGCGTAGAAATGCGGTATTCAATTGCAGAAAATTATAGTCCAAATGTCAAGATAGAGTCATGTCCCCATACTTGGGCAATGTCAATGCGTAACAAAAGAGATTTCCTGAGAGTAGATGCTCATCAATAAATTTCTATTACATTAGACATGCGCTGGCCGGAAGGTCGGGTAGTATAGTCTGACAAGGTAATTTATAATACGAGAGTCTATGAGCAGAAAACAAGCTGATCTGAAGCGAATGGAAATCATTTGGGTGCATACAGCAATTAAGATGACGCTCGGTGCAGGGACGATTACGTCACGGGCCACGCTTATCGCGGAAGCGAAATGGATGGAGCAGTAAAGGATAGTTGGGAGAGTCAGTGTTGACGCGACCCCGATACCGACTGGTTACTTGCCTCTGCTCGCTTCTCTTACGTCTAACTTAAATTTCCATCTTTCTCGACTTGTATATTTGCAAATAAATCAGATATATATTCCACCGTGTTTCTCTAGAAGTCCTCAGCCTTCAATATCGTGAGATATAACAGATAGTATGTCTATTTTTAAGTGTGTCCGTAATGTTAAGACATGTTCGTCGTAGGACGACCTAGACGCAAAGGCAAGTGATGTGCAAGTTGGACCTACGCGATATAGGAGTGTAAAACGAGCGAACGCGTGAATAGAGGAATGATTGAACAAACCGTCACCAAACACACTCAAACCTATGACAAAACATATCATGCGATGGCTCGGTAAATAAAGGGAGACGAAGGCAAGTCGTTTCTAAGCGACAATCACTGACTCAGGTCAGAAGTGGAAAATAATATGGATGAACCGTCTCAGTTTTTTCATATTAAAAAACGAGCAAGAGATCCTTTTCTGGAGAAGCAAGGACTGACATACGAACAGGCAACGCCAATCCAGGTATGACTGAGTCCAAGCGGGACGCCTCATACGCACTTTGAACATCGGAATTTATAATGTTAGCTTTGTCGTGGTAACTGTACGGACAAACGCTTTGGAAAATTTGCGAACGGCAGCCCACTTCAACTCCCGCGTGACATAGCGTGGGATTACGAAAGAGTAAAACCGCGCATCTGGAATTTCAAAACCGTTAACCCCAATTTACCGACCAAGCAGAATAAAATACCCGCAAATCATGCGTTCAAAACGCGTTAATCAAAAAAATACATTAACAAAAAATAACACATCATGGACACAATTTGAATGATCGTCTTTTGATCAAACGTGAAATGCAGTGTGTCTGATGTAAATATTAGTGATGCGTATCCAAGACCAGTTTATTTAATACATTAAGAGAAGAGGTGAAAATATGTAATTAATAAGATGTGTGAAGGGTCAACCTGTCACCTGCGTGTGACATTTACATGTCCATAATAATGTGTAAGGTAATTATTCAATAAGTCATGTCTCCCAAATTGTGTAATTAGATCATAGGATTTGTTCCTTTTTTGCCTATGTTAGTTCAACGGTACCATGAACCAACATACGCTGAAATGAGCAAAATAATACATGAAACTAGTAGACAGTCTCTATCCCATCCTTCCGTGGCCCCCTGTCAAACGGGAAAAAACGTTGTAAAGATGGGTACAGAGAAGTGTCCAGTACATGGTGCACGCCCTCAGCAAAATATCAAAGTTAATAAATTTTCAACCATGACCCAACATTTGGATCGAGTTTTTTTCTACAATTGATCGAACCGTGCGAAATCTGCCATAAATCCTTATGTTGCGAGTAATCGCACGTTGAGAGAATTGTCTTTTCTCGACATTAAAATGACATATCATTAATACAACCAACCTCTTACTACACTGTATTTCATACAATCATGCCTAAAAACTCCACGCAGCCTGCCTTCCCACATGGAACGACCCACGGGTCGAGAGAGCACTATATCAAATCTTGCAAGCACAGAGCTTTGAAAGTGGGGACACTTTCTTTCAATAAAGAAAGGGGGGTGTTATGATCAGCCTCCGCTAGCACATATATTTGGAAACAATGCTAATCGAACATTACAACAAAAACTGCGTTGTGAATGCCCAAGAAACTGTAGGTCTTAGGCCTGTTAACCCTTGCTTAAGTTACATGAAGAAATCCCTTGCCTTGCATATTTTCAGTTCTTCTCCAAAAGCAGGTGGTCCCCCATATGGATTACATGACCTGGGAGACGTTGACGAACGGAAGGCCATTTGGCCATCCTGTTAAACTTGACAATTTAGCATTGTGTAGCCGGTATCCCATAACGTAGAAGGGTAGTGTTAGCTCAGGGGTATCGTAAATCATAAACAGAATGATGGGAGGAGCCTGTAAATTAGTTAACGGCCTAAGTTTATTTTGTATGCCAATAAGGCCAAGGCTTGAAGACACCACGCCTCTTTGGGGAGGGCCCAAAAGGCGAGTGGTTCCCTTATTGGAGGATCACTTCATACACATAAACAAGGCCCTCACATATTATTTCAAGGTGCAGGTCTGAAGTAAAGAACGCATCACACTTTAATCGCGGATCCATTGGGTGGAGGTAAGACCGACTTGAGATGCGATTAGCACTCAGTATCTCATATTTAGATGCGTCTGATTTAGCCCTTCAGCATTTATTTTGTGTGAGAGTTTTTGCTATTTATACTGGTATGCGTTCATATATGAGGCGTGAAATAATAACTCAGTTCTTATGTCCCGTGTTTTGTATCTCCCTACAGGGTGGGTCTTAGGCTTTGCGTCGCCTTTGCGTCATTTTCGCTTACGCTCTACGCTTTACACTTACTACATTTCTTTTTACTGTTCATTTACACATATGTCCCGTTGTGTCCGTGATATTACAATCAATGTTTAGTGCTATAAGGCGAGTTCAACTGTTGACAAGTTACTTTGTTTCAATTCAAAATAATATTATAAAACCCCTGTTGAATCATTTGTACCTTGCATTTATACCTGATTTTAACAAACATAAATTAAAGAACATAACACAAGTTAGTCCCCCAGTTTATAGATGTATGATTGTTATTGACGGAGCATGTTTGTCCCTCAGCTTATAGATGTATGATTGTCATTGACGGAGCATGTTTGACTCCCTGCTTAAAGATGTGTGATTGTTATTGACGGACCATGTTTGTCCCCCAGCTTATAGATGTATGATTGTTATTGACGAACCATGTTTGTCCCTCAGTTTATAAATATATGATTGTTATAGACGGAGCATGTTTCTCCCCCAGCTTACAGATGTATGATTGTTATTGACCGAGTATGTTTGTCCCTCAGCTTATAGATGTATGATTGTTATTGACGGAGCATGTTTGCCCCCAGCTTATGAATGTATGATTGTTATTGACGGAGCATGTTTGTCGCCTTGTTTGGATGAGTTGTTTGATTGGTATAGATGGAACTTTTGTCACCCAGATAGGAGATTTTTATGAATTGCAAAGCGCTCTTCTGGAAGACGGTTCATCTGCTAGGTGCTGTAGCTAAGAACAAATCATTTTTATTTTAATTTTCTGCATAGGGTTTTTCATATATCAGTTTTTGGTTTTGGAGGTCAATGTATCGAACAAATCGTGCGAACTTTCGTTGCTTTCGATTGCAAAGACTTGTATTGAAGTGATTTATTTTATATTGTACATAATAAACATTGCAACAAATTCAACGACGTAATTTTCTTATATGTCTTATTCTGAAATGAGGGATAAACTATCAATAGAGCTGCGATCTTATGTTGGTCAGCTTTATTTTGATCGGTTCCACTGCAGCAAAACAAAGGGCATTCAGAAGGATTTATTTCAACAGGAATGTTCCCTCACCTCGCAGTGTTCCACTCATTGTCGCAAAATTCAAGGAACTTGGCACTGTTCAGGATAGACTGCGACCCGGTCGACCTTGGACTGGAAGAAGCATAGACAACATCGAATCTGTTGCTGTTGAAGGGCGACTCCAAGAAGATCTTCCTGTTTGTTAATCTCAAAGTCCTGAATTTTAGCTTTCGATTGTTATCAATGAAATTTGTGCATGCCGTTTTTTAAATTGTTTTATAGATGTTTAAATCTTGAAACTTTTTAATGAAATAAAATGTACTCAGCTAAGCGTTCATTGGAGATGTTAGAAACATAACTACTTCTCGTATTGTTTCGTCTACTTTATAAATTCCTAACTCTAACCAGTTATTTTTCTCTCTAGTACATATCGATAGCAGTTTGTTAAGATTCAATCTAAAGCGAAGAAACAATTAAGCCATTTTCAACTAGTAAATCAAGTTTATTGGGGCTGTTTCTGAGCCCTTTTTGTTCCAACATTTGTTTCTGAAGGAAATCTTGAAACGAAATGTAAAATGTATTCGAATATCAAGCACATAATACTCTATTAATTATTGCCAAACTCCAAACATTAATCCATTTTTTTTCGCTCCTTCCCTTCGAGTGTGTTCACAGTGAGTGTGTTTACATTGAGTGTGTTCACAATGAGTGTGTTTAGATTGAGTGTGTTCACAGTGAGTGTGTTTACATTGAGTGTACACTGTTCACAGTGAGTGCGTTTACATTGAGTGTGTTCACAGTGAGTGTGTTTACATTGAGTGTGTTCACATTGAGTGTGTTCACAGTGAGTGTGTTTACATTGAGTGTGTTTACATTGAGTGTGTTTCCATTGGGTGTGTTCACAGTGAGTGTGTTTACATTGAGTATGTTCACAGTGAGTGTATTTCCATTGAGTGTGTTCACAGTGAGTGTGTTTCCATTGAGTGTGTTCACAGTGAGTGCATTTCCATTGAGTGTGTTCACAGTTAGTGTGTTTACACTGAATATGTTCACAGTGAGTGTTTACATTGAGTGTGTTCACAGTGAGTGTGTTTACATTGAGTGTGTTCACAGTGATCCATGAAGTGTGTTCACAATGAGTGTGTTTTGTATTGAGTGTGTTCACAGTGAGTGTATTTCCATTGAGTGTGTTCACAGTGAGTGTGCTTACATTGAGTTTGTTCACAGTGAGTGTGTTTCCATTGAGTGTGTTCACAGTGAGTGTATTTCCATGGAGTGTGTTTGCAGAGAGTGTATTTCCATTGAGTGTGTTCTCAGTGAGTGTATTTCCATTGAGTGTGTTCACAGAGGGTGTGTTTACATTGAGTGTGTTTACAGTAAGTGTGTTTACATTGAGTGTGTTCACAGTGACTGTATTTCCATGGAGTGTGTTCACAGTGAGTGTGTTTCCATTGAGTGAGTTCACAGTGAGTGTAATTCCATGGAGTGTGTTCAGTGTGAGTGTGTTTCCATTGAGTGTGTTCACAGTGAGTGTATTTCCATTGAGTGTGTTCACAGTGAGTGTATTTCCATTGAGTGTGTTCACAGTGAGTGTGTTTCCATTGAGTGTGTTCTTAGTGAGTGCATTTCCATTGAGTGTGTTCACAGTGAGTGTGTTTACTTTGAGTGTGTTCACAGTGAGTGTGTTTCCACTGAGTGTGTTTACAGTGAGTGTATTTCCATGGAGAGTGTTCACAGTGAGTGTGTTTCCATTGATTTCCATTGAGTGTGTTCACAGTGATGTATTTCCATTGAATGAGCTCACAGTGAGTGTGTTTTCATTGAGTGTGTTCACAGTGAGTGTATTTCCATAGAGTGTGTTCACGGTGAGTGCATTTCCAATGAGTGTGTTCACAGTGAGTGCGTTTCCATTGAGTGTGTTCACAGTGAGTGTATTTTCATTGAATTTGTTAACAGTGAGTGTGTTTCCATTGAGTGTGTTCACAGTGAGTGTGTTTCCATTAAATGTGTTCACAGTGAATGAATTTCCGTTGAGTGTGTTCACAGTGAGTGCGTTTCCACTGAGTGTGTTCACAGTGACTGTGTTTCCATTGAGTGTGTTCACAGTGAGTGCATTTCCATTGAGTGTGTTCACAGTGATTGTGTTTTCATTGAGTGTGTTTTTAGTGAGTGTGTTTCCATCGAGTGTGTTCACAGTGAGTGTGTTTCCATTGATTTCCATTGAGTGTGTTCACAGTGGGTGTATTTCTATTTAATGTCTTCACAGTGAGTGTGTTGTCATTGAGTGTTTTCACAGTGAGTGCGTTTCAGTTGAGTGTTCACAGTGAGTGTGTTTTCACTGACTGTGTTCACAGTGAGTGTGTTTCTATCGAATGTGTTCACAGTGAGTGTGTTCAAAGTGAGTGTGTTTTCACTGACTGTGTTCACAGTGAGTGTGTTTCTATCGAATGTGTTCGCAGTGAGTGTGTTCACAGTGAGTGTGTTTTCACTGACTGTGTTCACAGTGAGTGTGTTTCTATCGAGTGTGTTCACGGTGAGTGTGTTTCCATTGATTTACATTGTGTGTGTTCACAGTGGGTGTATTTCCATTGAATGTACTCACAGTGAGTGTGTTTCCATTGAGTGTGTTCAGAGTGAGTGTGTTTCCATTGAGTGTGTTCACTGTGAGTGTGTTTACATTGCATGTGTTCACAGTGAGTGTATTTACATTGAGTGTGTTCACAGTGAGTGTGTTTCCATTGACTGTGTTCACAGTGAGTGTGTTTCCATCGAGTGTGTTCACAGTGAGTGTGTTTCCATTGACTGTGTTCACAGTGAGTGTGTTTCCATCGAGTGTGTTCACAGTGAGTGTGTTCACAGTGGGTGTATTTCCATTAAATGTGTTCACAGTGGGTGTGTTTCCATTGAGTGTGTTCACAGTGAGTTTGTTTCCATTGAGTATGTTCACAGCAGGTGTGTTTCCATTGAGTGTGTTCACAGTGAGTGTGTTTCCATTGAGTGTGTTCGGAGTGAGTGTGGTTCCATTGAGTCTGTTCACAGTGAGTGTGTTTCCATTGAGTGTGTTCACAGTGAGTGTGTTTCTATTGAGTGTGTTCACAGTGAGTGTGTTTCCATCGAGTGTGTTCACAGTGTGTGTGTTTCCATTGAGTGTGTTAACAGTGAGTGTGTTCCCATCGAGTGTGTTCACAGTGAGTGTGTTTCCATCGAGTGTGTTCACAGTGAGTGTGTTTCCATCGAGTGTGTTCACAGTGCGATGCGAAATTGGCAAACGCTAATGGATCAAGAAACGGTTATTAAATATAAGCACCAAATTTGAATACACACTTAGCCATCGATAGCACCAAAGCGACTAAAAGTCTTCAAAGGCCCACGCACCTAAACTATGAGTAAAATGATTCTTTATGATTACTTCGACTCAGGCTAACATACCGCCGCTGCAATAACTTTCCCACTGAACACCCAAAATGGATTTTTTACGACAATTTTTCTTGTTGAGAGAATCGATGATGGGCATCAAGCGCTGTATAGTATCATCTGTACATCGGATATCCTGCATGTCGAGGATAGGCCTGAATCGTTCAATGATACCCTCTGTTAATCAGCTATCCTGCATGCTGATGATCGGCCTCGATAGCTCAGTAACTTTCATTTCCATTAACAATCACATAGAACTGGTCACCTACTCTCGGAACCCATCATATACTTACAGCACCTATCACCCACTCTCAGAACCCAGCGCCCATGCATCATCCACTCATAGCACTCATCAGCCCCATTCTACGCCCATCACCACCTACCAGCACCATCACCCTCTCCCAGCACCCACCACCCCCTCCCAGCATGTCACCCAACTCAAGCACACATCATTTCTTTCCCGCGCCAATGTCCTCCTCTTTCCACCCATCACTCCTCTCACCACCACTCACCCATCGCTATAGGCTGGCTATCGCTTTGTCTATCATCGCCCCTCCGACAGCATGTCTCTCCTCCCTGTCCAAATAACTCCCTTGAACCTTTGAAGCCCCATCACCCAATCACAGCACCGATCACCCATTCGCAGCACCCATCATCCCTCGCAGCATCTATTATTCATTCCTAGCGTCTGTCACTCCCTTTCAGTTTACATTATCCCTTCTAACGCCAGATCGGAGAAATATCACCG
>SDVV010040318.1:0-10544 GCA_016164225.1 Gammarus roeselii | reverse complement strand
CCACTGACAGGGTATAGTAACGAGTTACTTCTCGTAGATGGTGAATTGTGACACAGTAGCGCTCACCCGGATCAGTGACCTTTTTCTAGGCCCTCGTAGACGATAAAGGAGCTTCTCTGCGTCCGGCAGGGCACGTCCAGCCTATGCTGGATCTTGTCGTCGTCCGACTGGCACCTCTGGCGTTGAGCGTTGATACACGTTGTAGATTAAGAGTGGCCTTCTAACCTCATATACGTCGTCGAACTCGGGGGTCTATAGTACCTGCTAACTGGAGACTATGACACCTCAACCCCTTGAAAATCGTGTCTGAAACTTGTGGGTCTATAGTAACTACTCTTGGACGACGACACTTGCAGGCACTGGAAAATTGTTCGTAGAACTTGGGGGGTCTATAGTAATATTCTAGTACGGTGACACTTGGAGGCACTGGAGGAAAACTCGGCAATGAAGGGCTTTAAGCAACGATCTCGGCTGCAGGACGTGGGCTATAGACGTGTCTCTCACATATGTGTATGAGATGTAACCTCGGGCTACTTGGTCACCCTGCCTTATATAGTCCAAAACGTGACGATCGCCCGCCACTCGCTTGGGAACAGCTCGGCAGCCAACTCCTTCACCAACGTCACAGTTGCACCAGGCTAATAACACATATAAGTAACAAACAGGCTTAGGGCCAACATCCTACCGTTTACACGGCGAACCGCCGTAACCCCTCTTAAATTCATACCTTAATCATCCCGTAGCTCCCACTTGAAGACCAGTTGCTAAGGGATCGCTGGCCTATCCGTACGGAACAAAACAGCTCATTGCCAGCCTCTCGACAGTGCCTACAATGTCCCCCGAGGCACTGCCGGAACCCTTCCTATTTGTGATTAAGACCATAAGGCCTCGAGACTCGTAGCGACGTCCTCGCCTTGTTTACTGCTTCCTGAGCGTTAACCCCTGCAGTTTTCAGCGCAAGGCACCAGTCGTCTGACACAACAGGTCGCTGTTTATCCAAACAATGGCAACTGCCTCAGCGGTTTTTCAGAGCGGACGGTGGCTTGCTGGTTACCCCGTGTCTGCATCTTTAAAGGTACCCAGTATGCAAGGTATTCGTATCTTGCAATCTGTATCCTTCACGCAGGGTCCCGCTACACCTCCCCCTCGGACCTGGACTCGGGATGGCTTGTCGTGGCCAGGCCGAAGCAAGAGGGTACTGGAGACAGATCAGATGGTGTGAATTTTAGCCACCAATGCCTCCCAAGGCTGGGTGTGACCGTTCGTGACGGAGCGGATGCTGTCACATTCGATCTCGTGATCGCTGCGCACATGTGCGCGGGTGGAAGTTTGAGGTGTCCCGGCGGGGTCGTCCCGTCCGGGCCCCTCACCAGTCTCCGGAGCAGCTCGTCCCACCACGCCCACATCGGCCCGACACTTATTTGTGGACAGAAGTTCCATCGGGATCAGAGTGAACATGGGAGGCTTGTAAGGCACAAAATTATTTTATGGGTACAAAGAAGGTCGGAAAGGCGGAGGGGAGGGGGCAGGGAACAATCTAGGTGTCCTCTGAGAAGAATTACAATTTGGTGAAAAACTCGTGTCAGGCCGCCTGCACCGCCTACAATGCCTACAGGTGATGTAGCTAACAATAATCAATACTAACAGTATCGCTAATAAGGTTAACAAGCCTACACTATATTTGTGGCGTTCCGTGTGTACAGACGTGAGTACGTCAACTATATTTGCCGTGCTATTCATGGAAAACTTGACATCTGAGAGTTCCCTCAGGATGCTGTCTAGTATTGGCATCGGCCCCGAAGTGGGCAACCGGATGCGGGGAATGGGAATCGGGACTAATCTTCTGTCGATCGAGGTGTAAACATGACGCACCGTGGACACACTGAAAGAGGGTGCTGTTAGTGAACACGGAGCGTGCAATACGAAAGCGCCCTTTAACTCGATGTATTGGGGCTTTTCCCCCTTTTCATGACAGTTCAGCATTGCCCATTCCGGTCGGGTTATATATACATAATAGTTTCGCCCCCTCTGTCGAGTTAGCGCACGGGTAAGGTTCACACGTTCCATCTCACAATGAAGTTGTAAGGCATTTAACACGCTCTCTACTGAACAAGAAGGGTTGGCCTCTACACTCAGCTGCATTGTGGGTGAACATACATACTTGTCCTCTTCACCGCACACCTCCACAGATCAAGGTCCTCTACAAACGTCTTCCTGTCGCTCGTTATAGGCACGTTTTTGGCTAAGCTGCTAATCAAGTAAGTATGGGTTGTGTCCGAGTCTTCCACTGGAAACGTTTCCAGCGTGAAGACGGACATCGCTTGTTTCGAAACAAAGGGTAGGAGTAGAGCATAGGTCTCGTCCTCCATCATTGGTTTTATCTCAAGCATCGACAGCACGTTTGTAAAGTTCCCCTCGGAAAAAGCGTACGGGAACGGGTAGGCGTCCCTGAATAAGGTCACACCTTCATCTGCAAGTGCTCTTAGTTGATCGTATCCCAAAATTTCTGGCACTGCTCCCAACCTCATAAGGGCAGCCTTATCATCGGCGTCCATGGACACTACGAAAAGGTACTGAATCCCCTCCCGAAGATTCATGACGCCGTTTGAGACGGTTACATACAGGTCCAACTCACTGACTTGTCGGTGGAACCTCTCGAGTACGGTCTGAGCCGCCGTGGCCTGATCAACAAGTGTGGTAAGAGTGGCTTGGACATTATGAAAGTTTACGTTAATCTTTTGAATGGAAGTTATCCCACCCTGGTTCGCATCTGCGAACTTATCCTTCAAATCTTCAATGTCCTTCTCCGTTGCCACTCCCAGCACAGATTTTAACAGGTGACCGCTAATATTCAGCAACCCTCTTCTTTCCCTAACATCACTTCTAGTCTCTTCCCCCTCTGCGGTTACACTACTTGACATAGACGTCGGCCTTATTTCTCCTTTTGTTGCATTCGCCATCCTCGCCTTAGCGCAACCTAACTTTCTCCTCCATTCTCGTTTCAACGCACGTAGCGAAAGAGTGTTGAGGAGATACCATACCTTTTGACCCGAGCGTGTTAGCAGCTCCCGGGAATGGTATGACATTGCCTGAATTGCATCAAGAACCGCTGCCTGATGGGCCTGGGTCATCGAAAACAATCCCAACGCGTCGACCAATTGTACGGCCCTCTCGAACAGCTCAGCTGCTGACCGTGCGACGAAGGACTTCGTGTTATACTCCAGTAGCACGACCAGCTGCCCTTGCACGAAGGTCACAGTACCGCCGGCCGAGGCGATCCCTCCATTCCCCGGCACATGCACCCCATCTCCAGCCCCGCCGTACTTCCCCGGCTTGGAGCGTCGGGCGCCCCAAAAGGAAGCAGCAGAAGCAGCAGAGGCATGAGTTGTAGGACCAACATTTCACCCACAAACAACAACAAAAAAATGTGGTCCCAATTCTAGCTTACATACTAGACTATATATATATATGCGAATTAAAAATATTATTCTAACAGATGCTGTTTATACTAATTACAAGACGGCCGTACGGGTTTCCTCTACGGAAAGAAACGTGTTCGTCGTCTGGGATTTGCCGTGAACGTGTAACAATTGGTTCACGTGCGAGTGGAGGCCTATCCATGGCTTCCACTACGGGCACATTTACACCTACAGGGGTGTCCTGAGCTGCAAGAGATTTGGGAACAGGTGTTCCCTCCTCCCCGCTGTCAACTCCCTCGGTTGGTTTGTCCAAACCTCTCACATGCGTCCTCCCCGTAACATCGGCGAGGGCGCCACACGTGAGATAGGCCACAAGACAAAATGTTGTATAGATGGACTGTGCACTCCTTACATTCAATGACATGTTGTAGAGTGAAATTGTAAGGTGAATGTATTTTTGTAACTACTTATGGTCCTTCCCATCTGGGTGACAGTTTGGGGTATTCAGTTAGTTTCGGATGATATTTGGCGTAGACTCTTTGGTTCAAAACTAGTTTCTCTCGAATATATATTCAGTTGATTGGTATCTATTCTATGTATAATTTTTTTTTTGTTCAACTTGTGTTCCATATTCACCCCTTATTATTAATATAATGGTTTAAACCAATCTTTACAATATGTCTGTGCTATCAATTTCCCACTCTACATTGTATTCATATTTTATGTATATGCACCGATGATACTGTTGTTAATAATATTTTCTCCGTATAATCTGAACCGGCCCCTAGAGATGAGCTACGATGAATTAATTCTGGATTCATTAATACCACGCCTATGAGGTTTTATACGATTTTTGATAACATATATTGTGAGTCATGTTTCGCAACATGAAATAGCTACAAACCGGCCGCCGGTAAGAGATGTGCTATCACAAATTCATTTTATCTCTTGTTTCGCTAATTTAAATAACACGCATATGAAAACTAAGTTTGATATATCATAGCTACCTATTTATTGAAATCCCATTGCTAGCCGATAGAATGAATGAATTTATTAATAATTATAATAACACCTGCGCCATCGAAGTTGTACAGAGGTTCAAACGGTTCGGGACCGTCCCACAGGCTACATGTTTCCGGTCGTAACCGAACAGAACCTAATGAGGATTACCTCCAAGGGTGTTATTAAACGCTGTATTGATGGCGATCATGACTTCGGGAAGAAATAAGTCCCACTCCGGCGAGAACTCTCCGCAATAAATACGCAACAATTTTGCAATTGAAAAATTTCGATTTTCCCCGGTCCCGTTTGCAGCTGCTCGATATGGGGTAATGTTCACCATTTTGACGTGGAAATGTTCGCACAGGTGCCTCATCACCTTGCTCACGAGCTCCAATGCATTATCGAATATAAGTCGGGACGGGGCGCCGTAGTGTGCGAACAACTGTTCTCTGAGGGCACGCGCAACGGTCTCAGATGACCGGTCAGGGATCGGTACTGTCACCAAGTATCGTGTGAGAAAATCAACAAATGTAAGAATGTACCTATTACCAGAACTAGTCATTGGGAGTGGTCCCATGATGTCCATTCCGACCTCTGCCCACGGTCTTTGTGGCAATGGGTAAGTTCGGACAGGGGTGCTCTGAGCAGGCAAATGATTGTATCTCTGACACTCCGCGCAACACTTAATTATTTCAGTGGCCAAAGTGACCATGTTTTGATAATAGAAATGAGTCCAAAGTTTGATTAGGGTTCTGTCTACCCCGAGGTGTCCGAATTCAAACAAATCGTGGCATAACAGTACGGTTCTTTGGATTAATGTTTGTGGTACGACCACTGTCCAGTGTGTGACCTCTTCGCCGCACCTTTGCACAGTGAGACGTCGGTGCAGAGTTTTGTTACTCAGCATGTAGTTCTCCAAATCTTTAAGAGAGCATGTATGAGTTGTGATGGGTGTTTCCGTAGTTAGGTGTGTAATGTATGTGGCTAAATGTGGGTCCTTTCTATGTTCTTTAATCAGTTCTTCTACCTTCCAGGCCAGTGCAGGGACTCGTTCCTTCAGAGTCTTTGGAAGAGTTTTGCCTTCCTGCACACTCGCAATGTAGACGGCATTTCGTCGTAATCTTCCTTCTCGGCTATCTCTTTCAGATCCTCGCCATCCTCCTCCAATGCGGGAAGACTGTAAGGGGTGCGAGACAATGTATCGGCTAGGTCATTCAACTTGCTTTTAACATACATCACCTTTGACTGTACTCCTGTGTCAATACCGCCCACCTGCCCAGCGCACCTTCTGTGCGAACATTTCCTGAATAGAAACGACAGTGGACGATGATCTGTGTAGATAGTAATTTCGTAGCCGTATACCAGGTAACGAAATGTCTTGAGGGCCCATAGGACGGCCAGGGCTTCTCTCTTGGTAGTGGAATAACGACGTTTTGTCTCTGATAGAGATCTTGAAGCGTACGAGATCGGGTGTAAATAATTTCTGGGAGGAATAAGTCCCATCCCGAGATGTCCGAATTCGAATGAAACATGGCCCAACAACAATGCTCTGCGGATTAGCGTTTGTAATACGACCATGGTCCAGTACACAAAAGAAATGTATGGTAGTAAATACATCTATATCGTAAACTCAAACATGACGTGACCATTGCATTTTTTTCCAATAAACTTATTCCTTTGAATTTACAATCTTCGTTCTGTTGAATTTAAATGATTTCGTCAAGCAACTAATACTTGAAAGTTATAGACACCAATTAGCTTTTCTTTATAAAATTATACATAATCTATACATTTTAATGTATGATGATCGCTTGTTATTTATTCAAGGCCGAAAACGATTCGCAAACTCGAGTTTCTATTGATATCGAAAAGGTAAAAGTTCCATGACGAGCGGGGTTCGAACCAGAGACCTCGATCTTACGAGCCTGAGACTGATACCACTAACCATGAGTTGAAAAGAATTTTTACAGAGTGATTAAATATATAGTGTTCTATTCAAGAAAACAGTATATTTTTTTCCTTATGATTGTAAATTATGAAGACTTAATGCCACGCGAATTTATTTAAATTGACGGGCCATAAAGTATTATAAAGTAGAAACCAAATTCATCTAGTGTCAACATGAGATCCGGGAACCTGACCTAATAAAGAAATGAAAAATCGACTAAATTTATCAGATACATGTAAATTAAATAAGGTCTAAAATCAATATGAAATATACTTTCGACAAGGTCTAAAATCAATATGAAATATACTTTCGACAAGGTCTAAAATCAATATGAGAATACTTTCAACAAACCATTTGCAGAAATCATGCTACATTTATATGTATATGGCTATGCACAGGCCAACATGACAAATATTGTACATTTCACAGGACATTTCCTTTCTGTGTAAGTTTTGATGGAAGTATCAGTGGTTAAATGTGTAATGTATGTAGCTAACTGTGGGTCAGTTAATTTAATCTTGCTTTTTAGTAGGATAGACATGAGTAGCGGAATGCAAAAAAAAATTGAGTGTTCGGTTATGTTGTTTGTATCATGTGCCGATTGTTTTTGGTTTAAATCGCTAATGGGATGCTATATGTTTGTGAATAATTTCTTATGTCAAAAAAAAATCTATCTTCGCGTGGTATTTTCTAATAAGTCCGTGCCAATCAGTAGCTCATAAGGAGCTGAATGACATTTGTCAATCACGACCATCTAACGGGTGAACGTAATTGGGATTGGCCTTTTAGTTTGAAGTTTTGGATTTGACGAACCATCCGCCTTCGAGTTGGGTGAGTTTGGATTCACTGTAATTGGAATATTTCACATTCCCAACACAGTATGGCTTGTCCGTTAAAGTCAGTCAGACGGGCACCCCTCGAGGTCAAACCACGCACACGTCAAAACATTCACCACCATGGCGACCATCGGAATCCGAATTCCCTTTAAGAATTCGAAGAGCTATCCACAGCTTTTTTATTTGTCACCAACAAACGGTGACTTTCCACTCTCACTCTTCACACCGTCACCACCTTTATATTGTAACACACCACACTGAAAACCACCAGGCACCAGTCACAGTCTCACTCTCATCCCTGGGGCTGTCGAGCCCTGCTACTGACAAAGGGTTCTCAGGATCATTCAGAGGCTTAATCGTTGACGTACCAAGTAACGAGGTGATCAGTCCCGCAACAGTAATCACGGAAGCATACGATGAATGTTGCTTTCCCAATTTTGGAGGAGCAATTAGAGGCAATCGAACTAACAGAGACATCAGGGAGACAGGAGGCTAGCTGGGCCTCCCGAGCCTCCGGACTTCGGACTTGATAAAAAATTCCCTCTCATTTTGGTTTTATCGGGACATCTCATCGCAAGATGCCTCGACCAGCCGCACTTGAAACAGTCCACGTGCCAATCTGGAGCATTTCGGCAGTCGTCCAGAGTATGTCCCTGTGCCTTTGCACTTACATCTCCTTCCCGAATATCCCACCTGATTCGCTTCACAACCTTCATCGGCTTCTCCCTCATACGGGACTATCTCCACACGACAGCTGCTCATTATATATATTCATTCGGTTCTGGAAGGAATAGTGTTATAATAAATTTCTGGTGGGGTGGGGTTGTGGATTCCCCAGGCAAAAAGTTGGATGCGCTCTATGGAAAATTAGGTAAGTTTGCTTTTATCTGTTTTTTGTCTTATCAGTTATTTCCGGGGGACGTTGGTCATGTTTAAGCGTATGTATCGTTACATATTTTATGTCAGGATTATAATGCTATACATTTTTTCTCTACATTTATGTTTGTATTCCTATCTAGTTTGGGTATAATTGACTCATTCGAAAGTTGGTTGGATGCTTGATATTGAACTTAGGCAATGTTCTGTGTATTTTTTTCCAGTCGTTTATTTCATATGTATATAATATTTATAGGTATTCTGCGATCGATCACATCGTTATGAGTAAGATAGTAGTCCGTTTCACATATTTTCAATCCATATATCAGTGGACAATGGAACAAGATATAGTTATACATATTTATTTATGAACTAGATACATGGGTTCATAGGATCATTTACAACATTTTTAAATATTTAGGGTCGGTCAAACAGGTTCAAATTTTATTACATGGTTCCATAGGAACATTTACATACTATGTACATTCACAGGTTATAACATGTTCAAGTTGACGTATCTTTCGTCATTCACGCGGGTGTTATGTACTTTATTTTATATTTGTTATAATCAGGTATAAATGCAAAGTACAAATGATTAAACAGTGGTTTTATAATATTATTTTGAATTGAAACAAGTAACATGTCAACAGTTGAACTCGCCCTGTAGCACTAAACATTGATTGTAATATAACGGACACAACGCAACATGAGTGTAAATGAACATCAAAAATAAATGTAAAGCGTAGAGCGTAAGCGTTAAACGAAAAGCGAAGCATAAGCGACGCAAAGGCGAAGACCCACCCTGCAGGGAGATACAAAACACGGGATATAAATATTGAGGATTTACAGTTAAGTAACAACCTAGGGATCACATATTACCGCTGAAGGGAAATATCACACGATTATATATTTGAGATTATAATATCAGTCGCTGTCCTAAACCAGTCTCAAGTATGAACGGATACCAGTATAAATAGCAAAAACTGTCACACAAAATAAACGCTGATGGGCTAAATTAGACGCATCTATATATGAGATACTGAGTGCTAATCGCATCTCAAGTCGGTCTTACCTCCATCCGATGGATCCGCTACTGGAATGATATGAGATCCATACCTCAGACCTGCACCCTGAAATTTCATGGGAGGGCCTCGTTTATGTGAATGAACTTATCCTCCAACAAGGGAACCACTCACCTTTTGTGCCCTCCCCAAGGAGGCGTGGTGTCTTCAAGCCTTGGCCTTATTGCATACAAATAAACTTAGGCCGTTAACTAATTTACAGGCTCCTCTCATCTTTCTGTTCACAATTCACGATACCCCTGAGCTAACACTAACCTTCTACGTTATTGGATCTAGTCCATACAATGCTGAATTATCAAGTTTAACAGGACGGACTAGTGACCCTCCACTCGTCAACGTCTCCTACGTCCTGTAATCCATAAGGGGAAACCAACTGTTTATGGAGGGGAACTGAAAATATGCAAGACAAGGCATTTCTTCGTATAACTTAAGCTAGGGTTAACAGGCCTATGACCTACAGTTTCTCGGGCAAACGCATTGCAGTTCTCTGTTGTTGTGCTCGGTTAGCAATGTTTCCAGATATGTGTGCTAGCGGAGGCTGATCATAACACGGGTACACACACCAAAGAAGGTCTTATCCGACTTACACATCTTACATGTTAAATCCACGTTTTCATTAGTTTCATCAGCCAAGTCACATCGTTTCCTCGTTCTAGTGAAGGTAGGATTATTTTCAATGGATTTTTTTTATGGGCAAGAAACGTGCTCGCGTCGAGATAGTAATGTTTGTTTTCAAATTTACAGAGTCAGTTTTTAATAGTGCGTACAGTTTGGAGCTGGCATGCTTTGGCGCGAATGTTGTGTTTGGTCCCATATTATGTTTGTAGGTTTTCTGGTTAAGGATGTCTCTGTATTGTTCATGTCTGATTTGGCTTGTGTCTGGTAATTTATACACCTTAGCAGCTGATTTGTGCCCTCGGACTCGAGCAACTTACTGAAACAAGTTGGTTTCAAGAAGCAATTGATTTCACTCAGGTAATCGTCGGCGGTTTCACTTTTCAATAGCCCCAGCTGTCAGTTCTTGGATTCATCGAACAGGGGATGATTTTGGGGTAGTTGGCGATATCCATGGATTCAGCCTTGGGAGCTTGCCGCATTTCCACCTCAATATCGGTTTTACCTTTAAACTGGACTAATATCTATCGCAATTCAATGCTACCCATACAGTATTGCAACTTTGTTGCATGTCATGTTGTATAAATGCATTCGAGTTGAATTTATTATATTGCAAACAAAGATTTAGATGATATATTTTTTATTGGTACTATATTTTGTTTTGAAACATGTATATATATATATATATATATTTGAAGTATATTGATGAAGATCTTGAGGGTAATGAATTAAAATAAGATGACTTGAAATTTCTTATCCATGACGC
>SDVV010040317.1:0-10544 GCA_016164225.1 Gammarus roeselii | reverse complement strand
TACATGTTCATGGGATGCAGGAAAACAGTTCCTGCAGGCGGGATACATGTTCATGTGATGCATGAAAACAGTTCCTGCAGGCGGGATACATGTTCATGTGATGCATGAAAACAGTTCCTGCAGGCGGGATACATGTTCATGTGATGCATGAAAACAGTTCCTGCAGGCGGGATACATGTTCATGTGATGCATGAAAACAGTTCCTGCAGGCGGGAACATGTTCATGTGATGCATGAAAACAGTTCCTGCAGGCGGGATACATGTTCATGTGATGCATGAAAATAGTTCCTGCAGACGGGATACATGTTCATGTATCCGTAAGTACAAACTACAATTCGTAAGATTCTTCAGTGAGGCGGAGAGAAGCAGAGGAAGTTAGTTTATTTTGGAACAGCTCAGAATTAGTTGTTCTCAGGACAGCTTTTACTACTCGACTATTCTCAACATAAACTTATAACTAGGAGTAGTGATTGACATTGATATCTGACCACGCTGTGGGCATCATTGGAGGACTGTGTTAAATTGTTCAATCGGTCAATACGAAATAACACTATATTGAACTGTTGACCTCCGGAAAAAATGAAAGGTCAACTCAAAATAATCGCTCATAACAATATCTTGATCAAACAGGGCCAAGAACTCATAGCCCAGTTCAACTTGCCCGACCAGTATGAGCAGGTGAAGAATTTTTCTACATTTGAAATCTCTCAAGAGAAAAAAGCGCGGTCACCCACGCGTCCCTCCCCCCTCCCGGGAACGAGACTGGTCCCTCTACAAAACACAATCACTGTACAACAGAGATTCTACTTCTACTGTACACTGTAGAAGTGGAGTATCAAGGAAAGGTCTGCGATAGATAAAATAAAGTGTTTTATGCCCGCTGAAGAAAATTCCTGCTGTGAACATACAAGTTACAGAATTGAAGCCTACATTATACACAGAAGCGTAGGCAAGTTTGTCCGCGCACTGAAGTTTGCGATGCTTTATGCTATTAAGTAAAGATTATAAATGCAATAATAGAAAATAAGTAGCGTGATTCAAATCACTAGGTAGATTAGTTTGAATACCTAGTATAAAATATAACAACAGATTACCGGTAAAGATTGAAATGGGCATCATATTTTGGTACAAATTTCACGCGTTAAGTTAAAGAAAAACAGTCCTGTACAGAGGATGATTGAACGAAGAGGTAATTAATCTCTAGCGTCACAAAATAGACCAAATATTAATAAGCGTTGAATGACAATCGACCACTACGGGTTACAGTTTTTCTGGAATCTGTTTTATTCTTCAGTATGTAAGTATCTCAGTTATTCATTTTTTTTAATTGTGTGACTCAATTTTGAATGTAGTTTGGTTGAGTCAAGGCCGAAATTGAATTTAATTTGAGATAAGATGTTCGTGTGACTAATCAACTTGTTGGCTGACTAGATCCCCAGACCTGATCGCAGATTGTTTTAAAATATTTTTTTTTAATTTCACTGATGTTCAAGCTAATTCGATGCAGTGTATATACAAAGTGAAATTATTTATCATCAAAGCGGTCACTGTGCACAGTCACAGTGCAGTGTTGATCACGTATTGCTGGTAGCTCAAGATAAATATTAGTTACCCACGGAATAGGATCAATTTTCTTTTACTCGGCTGTAGAAAATGATCTAAATTAGGGTAAACTACCCAGTACCTGCAATCCTCCCAATCATGCCACCACAAGTTATTAGTGCTGAACACGGTAATTAATTTGAAAAGAAAATGCATTGTCACATTTGGATTCTCGTTCTCATTCGGCACCACCGACTCGAACGAATGATCAGTTGCAACGTCAGGCAGACGTTCTACGCGCAGTCTGTATTATTATTTAGCGAGTGGAATGATTGACTTGAATATGTTTGAATTCTTGATCAAAAAGTATACTCGTTTTCAAAAACGATTGATTAGCAAGGGTATATGAAATCTTCAGAGAATACAATAAGCAACAAGCAATGCTATAAGAAAATGATAGCTTACTAGGCACGTGACTCGGCTATCAATTTATCCACAACTACTAAATTAGTCAATGACTAGATTAGATGCTCATGTATAAATGATGAAGGTAAATATGGGAAGCGTTCACTCGGAAGGCGTTTCTTTTTTACACTAAGGCACAGAGTCAATGTTCACGCCAAGGCATCAAAGAAAAATCCTCTGAAGTGTCATTTGTGGAGCACAGAAATAATAACGTTGATTCCTAGTCAGATCCTCATCGTACATAAATAAATTCAAAATATCTAAAATTCAATATCCTCGTTCGCAATGTTTTGCATTGTTAAATACCAATGACCGGAGGCAATGGCGCACACACACACACCTACATATTTTACACATTGTTTTTTTAAGTGGAATGGCAAGTGTCATCCACCACTCAAACGGATTTGGGATCCTGAAATCGAAAAGAGTATGTTTGTACTTCTGGGTGTCTGTACGGTGCTCACAAAAAATCACTATTAATTCTTTAGTTCTGTATTCATTATGACAATTGAATCATAATTTGAGATCTCTAGTGGAGTATTACAATCATAAACAAGTTTTTTTTATTCAAATATTGAAATTTGTAGTAGGATATATTTCACGTCCAAAACTCGACAACAATTGACTTTCCTTCTACAACATTGCTGTTATTATGGCATGCAATGCATCACTTCAAGGCTATTGCAGAGAATTAGGATCAAAAAGATTTTTAATTTGAACGTTAAACAAATAGAAAAAGATCCCACATCTAGCGCTTATTTCATTAATCCTTGCCCATACAATGTACTAGCTATCATCAAATAAAATAATTGGTCTGAAAGCTTGTGTAGAGAACTTCAAATAAACGAATATTGTACAAAATTCGAATAACATAAATAGGAGGAGGCGATTTTTTGTTTACTTTAAGGCGTTGAATAGTTGGCGTGTCGTCACGGTCGCCTCAGCACATCAGAGACAACACGCCTTGTGCATTTTAGGTTCACGTGTCGCCATGTGATGAACTCACGGCTGGGATTGATTCGCAAAACGAGCTCAGTGTTCCCAATGACATTAAAAATGCAATAGTGGAAGTGAACTGGCGCTGGGGTGCGGGTGCACTTGGCCCAACAGTAATTGGTCGTACTAAAAAAAACATACTGTGATGTTTCAGTGAGTTCAGAAATAGCTTTGTACATGCAAGTGTCTATAAAACAAATCTTTATTCAGGCGCAAACGGGATTCTATCAACTGTTGCGTCACAAAATCTATACAACAATATACACAAATTTACAATCCGTATATTGAATGATAAGTCAAAACCACCGAATCAGAGTGAGTAGCCATGTCGACTTCATTACGCAGAGTAACCAAGAAAATGGGACCGAGTATGAACTGTAACGTGCATCTTCCTGCCATAGCTGAACAGTAGGGCATAACTTTTCCTGAAACTGTCACGACCAAATAAATATCAAATAAAGTGCACATCACGCAATGAATGAGAACTACGTTCCGACCACACATAATAGTGTGATTAGACGTAGTAATATTTGATAGAACAATTGGTAACAATTCCTAGTTCTGACTATCCGCCTAATACATTGGATAGCCAAGGTTGTCGGAGTATGTGTGAGCCTTTGTGATTAAGAGCCACTGCCATTCATGCCTGCAAGTTCAGGGCCGGGTATGTTTGCAGTTACGATAGGAGGGGTGATTCGTAGTCTGTACATGACGAAGAATTGCTCGTTTATATAAGCTCATGAAAAGGGAATGATAAATTTCACAACTTTACCTGAAAGAGTTGAACAGTAAAAGATCAGATGCAGTGACTATCGAAGGGAATGGGACCGTGTTCAAGCGGTAATAATTTACCTATTAACACCTAACCCACACATCCGTGGGCACAGGTGCAGGGCTTTGCAAGTGACCGAGCATACGGTGGTAACGAAACTAAATCAAAGTTACATCTGTGTTGTCTAGTTGATTCATACAATTTATGTACACAATTAGTGTATCAAGTAGGAAGAGCATGTATCAAACAAAACAAATGATTTCTTTGAATCATTTTTGTAAATGATGGGACACGAAGGCCCGGGGAGATGCCTCCGACGTTTATTTCCTAAGGCCCCCAGAAGATAGGGAATCCCTGGCACCATAGCTCACCAGAGGTTGTGGCATCCAACCATACTACTGCCGCCTCCAGCCTGCTGAAGTTACGGCCTACCCTCTAACTTAACAAAGATCCGATCTCTAACTCCCCGAGTTGATAGGCTTAACAGACTAATGTACACTCAAAGCGTAGCCACGCTGCACTGCAAGTCCGAGCTTTCGTTTTAACCAGAACATTTCTCGAGGGATTCCGGAATCGGCAGATAACCGTCGGCGATGTCATGGATCAGGAGGCTGCTTGATTGATTGATTTGGGCCTCATTTCCACCAGAGCCTCAACGTGAGTCATAATAGGCTCCTCCGTAGAGCGCGACCGTCGTTGATTTAGGTAAGTCCGCACGGCCTCGCGTGCGAAAATATTAGTTTTGTCAAGATGAAGTCAGTACATATTTTAACTGTGGCATATTCGCGTACTAGCGCGTACGAGAGAGCATAGAGTGGATGCGTATCTTCGTAAAATGTGTTGTTGTTTCTGTGCGTAATGAGGCGGATGTTATGATCGGCCTCCTCTGGCACAGATTTTCAAACGTGGATAACCGAACATTACCGCGGGAGATGCGTAGTGAGTGTCCTTAGAAACAGTGTAGGCCTTAGGCCTGTTAACCCTTAGCTCAAGTTTCTTGGAGGTCCCTTGCCTAGCATATATTTAATTCCCCTCCGATGTGTTTGAAAAGAAGCAGGTGGTTCCTCGCAGATCGTGTAACGTAGGAGACATTGACGAGTGAGGGCCATTTGCGCACCTTGAAAATCCCCGTGTCAGCGATAAGGGGAGGGAAGACTAGATCCCATAACACTGTTTAGCTCAGGGGTATCATATATGGTAAACAATAGATGGGAGGAGCCAACAAAATCCGTTAAAAGTCTCAATTGTATATTTACCAATGAGGTCTGGGTATTAGAAGGCCCGCCTCTTTAGCTGGTCCAAAAATGTGAACTATTCCCTGATTGGAGGATCCCCTTAAATCTCATGATCATGGCCCTCCCACATATTATTCAGGGCAGCCCCGAACGACAGAGGGCAACCCACACACACTTGCGCTCGGCCGCAGCGGTCGGTCACAGAGACCCTTGCCTGCGGGCACAGCGAGCACAGACTCTTGCCTTCGGGCACAGCGATAACACACACTTGCCCTCGGTCACACAGAGCAGACAGACTTGCCTTCGGACACATCCATCGTTCGTAGGCCCCCTACTCTACTCTACACTCGTCTTACACTTGACACTTTTCTTTTTGATATTCACTTTGTTACTCTGTGTCCGCTATGACAATCAATTTTATACCAGTGCTCTGTTGAGTTTATCTGTTGACTTGTTACTTTTCTTAATGAAAAATACTATTACAAAACCAATGTTTGATCATTCCAACCTTGATTTACCCGATTATCGCAACCGTGGAAGCTCTAACATAACATGGAGGGACCACCTCATTTGCACAGGTGTTAGAGGTTTAGACAGCTTCGTATAGTCCGGTGTGTTTTCCGAAAGCGATAAGCATTTTACGGTAGGTTGGGTCCGTAAGTAGGCATAGTAGGTTGCACGGGGGATCTAGGAACGCTCGTCGGGCTGCCGCGAGTGCGTTGCAATCCATCAGTAAGTGTTTCACGCTGATAGCCACTTGGTGGTAACAGGGGCAAGGTGGAGCGTTCGGTCCTATGTCGACATTATCAGGTGGTTGTGAGTTATCCACGTGTGTCCCGTGCACAAGCGGTTGATGAACACTTGGTCTTTTCTGTTGGTGAACTTCGTTTCCCATTCTCCGACTGAGGGTTTGACTGAAAGCATCTTTTGTCCACTCTGCTGCCACATTTCATCCCATCGGGATGTTATATGGGAGTTGATGATAGGGAACCAGTCCCGGTAATGTATTGCAAAAAATTGTTCTAGGGGAGTAGATGCTAGTTTAGCAAGCGAGTCCGCAAGTTCGTTTCCTCTTATTCCCGTGTGCCCGGGGATCCAGCAGAACTCCACTGCCTGACCCGTCTCTGTCATTACAAAGAGATCGTGCTGCATCTTACGTAGAACAGGATGTTCATAGTGCAGTGTTTTAAGCTGGGTGAGGACACTCAGACTGTCTGAGAATACGACGTATTTGGGGAAGCGATGTATTTTTGTGATAGAGACGGCTAGTTCAAGTGCACGAAGCTCCGCAGAGAACACGGAGGCCCATTGTGGGAGGGTGGCCGAGAGTGGGGTGTCCCCGCAAACAGCGGCGGCTCCCACTCCGTCCGCGGTTTTGGAGCCGTCAGTGTATATGTGGCGGTGCTCTAAATATTCTTCCTCGAGTAGTCTTAGGAATTCCTGCCGGTACGCGTTGGTTGGAGTAGTTGCTTTAGGGTAGGACAGACTGAACCGATGCACCCAGTAGAGGATCCTTTGAGCCGAGCGTACGCTAGCGTGTATAGCTTCTAGAACCCAAGAGGCTGCTGTACTTGCCGATAGCGCCGGTCGTCTCGATAGCGAGGGGCTCAAAACAGTAGCGGTCACGAAGAGATTGATACTTATTATTATCTTTTTTTTCTCACGCATTGGCAGCCCTGCCAGCCTCTGAAGAAGTGACAGGCAGGAGACTCGCAGGTGCAATCCCAACAAAGATTTTCCCGCCAGAGAACTATGTCTGTTGTCAGGCACCTATCAACAGGTCGCGCTAGAGCCAGCTAAGCTACCGCAAAGCCAATGTCAACAATTTAATATATCGGATTATGTTAGAGGAGGGGGAGGGGGGAGGGGAGCTGGTGACAAGGGATCCGAGTATTTTCGCTACATGATTGAACTAAACTTAAGAAATGCTTGACGAATTAATTTCAAAACGATTTTGAAAAGCAAATGGCGTTGTAAAAATTCACTCACGTTGGGAAACGTTTCGTTGGTGTTGTGTTATGAACAGCGCATCACCTCTCTTTGCTTAACGCGTACAGTCACGGAAGCGAGAAAAGGGGAACAATGATACTCATCATTCATTAGGCATTTCAAGAACATAAGAACACAGCATGTATGCGTCCGGACAGCAAGCACTAGGAACATATTCAAAACCCTAGACAAACGAAGACCTTGGCATCCTCATAGCTAAGTACTGTCGATGTAAGAGAGAGACAGCTGACGTTGACACCACACATGTATGTATACATACAAACAAAGTCAATATCAGTATTCATACACAAACGGTATGGTATTATTAGGGCAAGATAAATCCATCCATAAATATCCTGTTCCCGTTGTCGTCAAATGCAAGAGTTAGATGGGGAGGAGGATATTCTAGATCCAAGAAGTTTACATGCAATTGCTGAAAGCTTCCTAGAAATGATAGATTGTTTAATGATCAATACAGTCCTTACTAATATCAAAATTGACATGATGAAGTCGCAAAGGTTTGAGACACAAACACGGATCGGGGAAATGCACGGGACGCAGACATGCGTGCAACTATGAGAAAGAAGCACGACATGAGGGGGTGGAAGAGTTTCTTCTCGAGATCGTGATCGAAGTAGAGGCGTTTCAGTAGTTTCTGAAGTTTCTAAACGGGATCGTGATTGAGTAGGTGTTTCAGTAGTTTCTGGAGTTTATTAACGGGATCGTGATTGAAGCAGAGGTGTTTCAGTAGTTTCTGGAGTTTCTTAACGGGATCGTAATTGAAGTAGGTGTTCCAGTAGTTTCTGGAGTTTCTTAACGAGATCGTGATTGAAGTAGGTGTTTTGGTAGTTTCTGGAGTTTCTTAACGGGATCGTGATTGAAGTAGGTGTTACAGTAGTTTTGGAGTTTCTTAACGGGATCGTGATTGAAGTAGGTGTTTCAGTAGTTTCTGGAGTTTCTTAACGGGATCGTGATTGGAGTAGGCGTTTCAGTAGTTTCTGGAGTTTCTTAATGGAATCGTGATTGAAGTAGAGGTGTTTCAGTAGTTTCTGGATTTTCTTAATGGGATCGTGATTGAAGTAGAGGTGTTTCAGTAGTTTCTGGAGTTTCTTAATGGGATCGTGATTGAAGTAGGTGTTGCAGTAGTTTCTGGAGTTTCTTAACGGGATCGTGATTGAAGTAGGTGTTTCAGTAGTTTCTGGAGTTTCTTAACGGGATCGTGATTGAGTAGGTGTTTCAGTAGTTTCTGGAGTTTCTTAACGGGATCGTGATTGAAGTAGGTGTTTCAGTAGTTTCTGGAGTTTCCTAAGGGGATCGTGATTGAGTAGGTATTTCAGTAGTTTCTGGAGTTTCTTAACGTGATCGTGATTGAGTAGGTGTGCAGTAGTTTCAATGAGGTCGCCGATAACTTGACGGGCATTTCATGGGTCCATGATCAACACAATCGCAGATCTAACGAATAAATGTGTGGATATTTGAGATATGTTGACACTTTAAATTAGTATCACTTTGCAGATGAACAATTATTGACGCTTTGTACGGACTTACATGTGTTATTATATAACAGCGCAATTTGTACACGCGACTTATAACCGTGATATTTCAGCGCGTACTGCTGGGTGTCTGATTTTGTACCTCCTGCATTTCCAGAATTTTTAAAATGAGGTGGTTTATACGATGCGGCAGGTGCCATACAGAGCAACTCAATAACTGAGGAGTAACCCAATTACTGGGGAGTAACTCAATTACTGGGGAGTAACTCAATTACTGGGGAGTAACTCAATTACTGGGGGGCCGATGTCGTCAGCGCTTGCGGCAGGAGGGTGATTTTTTTAAAGAACTGCGCAAGCAGAACCGGTTATTTGTGACCAACAGATGGTGGGCGGTGAGCGGGTTCGAATCAAGATTCAAAAGGCTGGTCACAAAACTCTGTTTATGCGTGATTCGTACTCTTTTGTTGGAAAAATGTTGCTTACAAATGGCTCTGTAAAATGCAATGAAATATATTAATAATTATTCCCCAATTTAGTGTAACTTGCATAGCGGAATAATACGTGAAAAGAGGAAAAATACTGAAATGTTGGAAAACTTCAGACGTTACGCTAGGAGCCAGTAACAATTCTATCTAAACTATGCCCTACAATTCTTGGTGCTATCCAAATTATGAATATATCAACAAATGTCAAGCGTTAAGTTGCAAAATATGCATCATTTATTCAAATATGCTTTACCAATCACACGATTGAGCTGTCATCCGTAGAACTGCATTGCGCTAACTCCAGTCGGATTGGGCGTCAGGACTCACTCGAGCTGAATCAAGGAATCGCCAGCGAGCCTGAAAAGCGATTGAAACGCTCTCTGTAGGTGATGAGCCCTCTGCAGGTGATAGGCTCTCTGTAGGTGATGAGCTCTGTGTAGGTGATGAGCTCTGTGTAGGTGATGAGCTCTGTGTAGGTGATGGGTTCTCTGTAGGTGATGGGCTCTCTGTAGGTGATGGGTCCTCTGCAGGTGCCGAGCCCTCGGCAGGTGATGGGCTCTATTGTGGATGATGGGCTCTCTGTAGGTGATGGGCTCTCTGTAGGTGATGGGCTCTCTGTAGGTGATGGGCTCTCTGTAGGTGATGGGCTCTCTGTAGGTGATGGGCTCTCTGTAGGTGATGGGCTCTCTGTAGGTGATGGGCTCTCTGTAGGTGATGGGCTCTCTATAGGTGATGGGCTCTCTGTAGGTGATGGGCTCTCTGTAGGTGATGGGCTCTCTGTAGGTGATGAGCCCTCTGTAGCTGATGGGCTCTCTGTAGCTGATGGGCTCTCTGTAGGTGATGGGCCCTCTGCAGGTGATGAGCCCTCTGCAGGTGATGAGCCCTCTGAAGGTGATGAGCCCTCTGCAGGTGATGGGCCCTCTGCAGGTGATGGGCCCTCTGTAGGTGATGGGCTCTCTGTAGGTGATGGGCTCTTAGTAGGTGATGGGCTCTCTGTAGGTGATGGGCCCGGGGTTGTTAACTTATCTAACGGTACGTAAGAAATTATGTGGCCGTCAACTGCGCAGCCCATAACGACGCAGTTAATAACGGCTCGGTCCATAACGACGCAGCCCATGACGGTGCAGCCTATAACCAAGCAGTCCATTACAGCGCAGCCCATTTCAGAGCAGCCGATTACAGCGCAGCTCATACTGGTCAAGCCAACAACAACGTAGCACTTTACTACGCAGGTCATAACGGCGTAGCCCAGAACGGCGTGGCCCAGAACGGTTAAGCCTATAACGGTGAAGCCCACAACGATGAAGCCCATAACGGTGAAGCCCATAATGGTGAAGCCCATTACAGTGAAGCTAAAAACGGCGCACCCCGAAACGTCGCAGTCCGCAGCTACGCAGTACATGATAGCGCAGCCAATGATGACCCCGCCCATAACAACGCAGTCAATAACGAAGCAACTTACGACGGCACAGCCCATGCCAGCGCAGCCCATGCCAGCGCAGCCCATGCCAGCGCAGCCCATGCCAGCGCAGCCCATGCCAGCGCAGCCCATGCCAGCGCAGCCCAT